>JAATLQ010025990.1:52307-73057 GCA_013421005.1 Heliconius erato x Heliconius himera | reverse complement strand
TGGATAAGAGAATAGTAGGTAGTCTGTTGTTTATAATTTCTTTCGTTTAAGTTTTCTGTTGTTTGTGTCATTTGTTCAGGTGTGTGTTTTTTTAAACAATTGGAACATCCTTATTGGAGCTACGAAAATGTGGGTTGCATTAAGATTTCAATAATTTTCACATTAGTAATCTTAAGTGCTTTGCAAACATAGGTACATTATATGAATAATTCAGTAGTTAAAGCGGGCGAAGCCGCGAGGGGGTCGCTAGTAACATTATAAAAGAACATATACCTAAATAACATTTAAGCATTTCAAAATTAAACTTTCCGTCAATACATATTCCGTTTGAAAGTTTAAATATCGTAACTACCCTCGGTGGAACAATTAAACCTCTATTAGTCAGCCATACCAGAGTTTGTTCGGGAAATTGCTGGCAACTTTGTAACTGCCACTACTAACTATAGTCATAGTCATATTTGGAAACTTTGTTGTGTGTTTGATTTTGGCAGTTAATACAAAAACTATATTTGTACGTACATATATCTAGTCTTTCGGTTGTAGGTTCGATTTCCACTCGGGGGAATGAAAATTTTAATATTACTTTCTTATTTTTCGTTGAGTTTCGCCACTCAACACGCAATGGCGCAAATGGAATTCAACGGAAAGTTATGAACGGAAGCATCTTAAAAGTGAACGGAGTGAAAAAAAGCAGCTTCACGCTTATTCCCGCATAGAGTAGACAGGGGAAACCTAGGTAATAAGACAATAGAAAAGAAGACACGTTTCCAACATTCCACCTATTTTTCAAGGCATTGCATATTATGTGGCAGAACTTAAAGAAGCAATGAAAATAATTCACCTCCACATATGAATCGAACCCACAGCCACCGCTTACAGACAGAGCCTGTGCCACTGAGCCAGGACGCTCTCTTATATAATTATAACCTTAAAGCAAAATTTGATTTGGATACGATCCGAGTGCAGTAGCCAAATAAGCTACGTTCAGAATGTTCGAAAATGGCGATAGTCATACGAACTATATTGAAATTGTGTCGTAACAGTGATTATCATTATAAAAAAATCTTATATATCAAAAATTTTGGCAGCATTTTTGAGAGTAATAGATATTTTATTTCGAACGATGCAACCTTAAATCACATTAAAATATTTATTTAATTTCTTTAGAGCTTCACATTTTGAACCTTCACTTGTTCTATTACGACACATTGTCAGCAGGGTAGCGGAACTCAACGCCGCATTTACTTATACAAAAATGGTTAATATTAGACAAAACTTCTTTCTTTTGATAAATATTACTAAACCGGCACAAGCAACAGCAATTAAAATTTGAGAAGTGACGTATAAACAAAAGGTAACGAAAAACGGAGCTAGTGCCATAAAATAAAATGAGCTGCGAGAATTTCTGTATGAGAGTTAAATTCACGCTCGAGCGGGTTTCAGTTATAACACGAAAAGCGACGAAATACGAAGCAAAACTGATAAAGGCCGTTATTTAAACGCTCCATGATGCCTTCGTGTGGTAATATTTTTTTTTTAACTTCACGCTGTAACCTGCGTTTTTTTTTGGAATGGAAAATTTAGATACGTACCCAAACACCGCCCAATTGTCAAGGTATTCCGTGTTGACTGGTGATACTCAACACCGTATTTTGTCTTTTTATTATAGCGAGGAAATGAAAATATATACTTTTAAACACACACACAGTGTCACGCTATATCCTGCACACAACAGGGTAGACAGGACATCTAGTGTTAATTAATACATTACGTTCCCCATTTTCCGCCGAATTCTGGAGGTATTGCTTACTTGCGGAACTCAACACCGCGCTTTGCCCCGACGCCAGAGCGAAGAAAATGGAAATATTAAATATTTCATTTCCGCTAATGATAATTAAACCCACAACCTGCCGCGTTAAACATATAAACCAATACATTTGTAAGGATTTTTTCTTAAACAACGAAAATATTAAAAAAAAAACGTAAAATTTCCTGTAGATAGATATGATTAGCACTACAGCCAGTAGTAGACAGTGAGGCGCGGCACTCTGCCAAATACTCATGTTACAGCTATGTAGATAATATGACAGTTATGCTTCGGTCCATATTTACTGCACGTTCAATATTATTCGCGAAAAGATCGTCGTGGTGATGTGGGACTGTGTCAGACTGTGTGCTGTCGGTGTGGGTTCGATACCCATTTGGAGGAATTACTATATTTATTTTCTTCGCTCCAGTTGACAAAGTGCGGCGTTGACTGTCGGCATTCAACATGTAATGTGCTGAATATTCGACGGAAAGTGGGGAAGTGAGTTTCTTAGCGTTAGGTTCCTTCTGCCTACACTGCTAGACAGAGAAAAGCGTAAATGATAATAATTTTACAGGAAAGTTGAAACGATTTTAATAACCTAATGCGAAAAAAATGTTACTTTAATTGACTGACCCTTGTAAATTATGATATTGATAAAAAAAACCATTCAGCGTGCGATTGCAAACCCGATAGTTGTGGGTTCGATTCCCACTCGGAGAATCGAAATATTTAATCTTTTCATTTTCTCTTTGTACTAACTAACCATGCAACGCCTTAAGAATTTGGCGGAAAGTTAGGAACGTAACTGTATTTAATGGAGAGCAAAATGTTTTAACAGTAGGTTCTCAAGTTCCCTTTAAGCAAATGGCCCTGCGATGTGCGGAATACAACGTGCAGTTGACAAAAAAATACTTGGCGACTTTCTTCCTACACTATTGTCAAGTTTAATACAAGCGATGCCAAAAGTAATATGATATTATTATATCATATTTGAAAAATCTCTTTATATGTACGTAAAGTATTATAACAAATTTCCTTTTTTTTTTTTAATTTCTTCACATCGTATAAAATACTTGCTTTAAATCAAACTCGCATTCCACGCAATAGAATTTGGACAGTTGGATTTAGATGATTGGGACAGTCAAGGTGAACTTTAATATACATTTCAAAGTGGCCCCTTAAACTTCCCAAGTTATCAAGTTCCTGGTACAATTCTGAGCTCTTCACTCCGTGATACAATAGTCCCGGTACTGTTGATCCATGGAATGCTGAGAATCGAGTTCCCTTCTAATGTCTTTCAATATTTAGTTGTGTGCTTATCTATCAGAAAAGTTGTTCCAAGTCTTATTGATTATTGAGGTCAGTCGTGGCGCAGCGGCTCAGGCGATGACTGGTAGTCCGATAGGCTGTGGGTTCGTTCGATCACGAGGAAATTAAATTATAATATTTTTATTTTACTTGCTCTGGTAGCGAGGCAAAGCGTAGATCTAACAACATACAACGCCACCAGAATTCTTCGGAAAGTGACGAACGAAAACGCCTTTATGGGAACGGAGTATCTTAACATTAGGTTCCCTCTGCCTACCCCGCTGTGTGTATAATACAGCGTGAAGTAAAACAAGAGAGAAGGAGACTTTATAGTGCAGCGGAGATAAAGTTCTCTTAAAATTCTCTGCTTAGCAGGGAGAAGTAATATGTAAGAAAGAAGTCACAATAAAAAATATATTACTTATAATAACAATTCTCATTTCCCAATTATTAATACAATATACAAAAATTTAGAAAATTCCAGAAGGCATTACATGGAACACATACACTTCTTTGACACGACAAAGACCGTGAGAGAATCCACTTAGCAGGTACGTATTTTATTTAAATTACTTTAAAGATATTTTTCAAGTTAATCAGCTTTTCATTTATTTCCCCGAGTGCCGCCCACGTAGGTGCATAGCGGCAGACTGGGTGGCGCGGCGCGTCGCCAAAACTTAATGTTGCAGTGCAGTAGTACTGGTATGGTATGTTTGTACTTTAAATTGGTATATTTTTTTTAGTATGGCACTAGGCTGAGAGAGACTAGTGTTAAGTTATTATGTTCTCCGTGTTTCGCTTATTAAGAGATAAAGATATTTAGAGAGAGACAGGGGCTCAGGGTTGTGGGTTCGTTACCCACTCGAGGAAATGAAATATTTATATTTGCATTTCTTCGCTGTGCTATAGCGACAAAGTGCGTTGAATTCAGCACACTCAACATGCTATGCCTCTAGAATTGGGAGGAAATTTTGAAACGGAGTGTCTTAGCACTAAGTTTCCTCTGACTGCCCTGCTGTGTTCGGTGTACAACGTGAAGCTCGATTCCTGCTAGGAGAAATTAACTATTTTCATTTCCTATATCTGGTAACAACAGAAACGCAGTGTTGAGTTCCGCCGCACAATACGTAATGTCTTAAAAAATGGGCGGTGCGATGGGAACCGAGCGTTAATGTTAAGATCCCTCTTCCTAACTTGCTATGCGGGAAAAAGTTTAAAACTGAACGCCAATTTTACTCAACCCGAGTCAAATTCGACACTTTTCAATTGCATATTAAAAAAATATTTTCTTGTAAAAGTAAGAATTTAAATTTCGACACCACTGATCGCTTTCTCAATATTTTCTAAAATAAAATTAGATATAGAAAAATCTAAACTAAGATGGAAATATTTTAAAAAAATCTTCAAATTTAATAACAAAATTTGGCGAAAAATACGTAATATTCAAATAAGATTAAATCAGAACGGATCTGGGATAATTGACCGCTGTCCATTTAAATTATCGGGCTTTATTGATTTATGGAAAACTTTTGTGCTTTGTAATATTTATGAATAAAAAAATAAAAAATCTGTTTATTTTTATGTGTTAAGATTCCACTTTCCGCTGAATTTTTCGAGGCATTGCGTGTTGAGTGGTAGAATTCAACGCCGCGTTGGTGCCAGAGCGAAGAAATGAAAATATTGATAAATAATATTTAATTTCCTCGAGTAGGGATCGAACCCTCAACCGTTACAGTCACACCCTTGTGCCCGTGCGCCACGACGGCCTCTACTTACCTATACTTATATTAAAGTCGTAACGGATCGGTGTCTGTGCATAAAAGATATGAAAGAAAAAAATATTAGTGGTATTCAATTACCTAATAGAAAAAAGAACAACATTTTTAAAATGTTTGTCTGATTATGTGTTTGTCTTCCCGTTTGTTCACGCTAATCTCAGAAACGGCTTAACCGATTTAATTGCAGATTTCACTATTGTGTTTTGGCAAGCTTCCCCTAGAAGTTGCTGTTATATTCAATTCAATCGGTTTATAAATAAAAAGTGATACCATTTTACAGAGAAGGGTCGACAAAATTGCTATAAATAACAGTTTTATTGAATTAGCTGAAACTTTTCTTTTCAACATAGATATAGAAATTGTTTTTAAAATGATATTATTATGAGAAAACGATAATAATGCAGATTAATAAATTAACTTTGAGGCCAGTAGTGGCGCAGGGGCACAAAGTGTGCCTGTAAATCGACTGGTTGTGGGTTCGATCCCCATTCGAGGAGATGAAATATTTATTTGAATTTGTATTTTCATTTCTTCGCTTTGGTGTCGAGGGGAAAGCACGGCGTTGAGTTCCGCCACTCAACACGCAATGCCTCCAGAAATTGGCGGAAAGTGGGGAACGGAGTGTCTTAACAATAGGTTCCCTCTGCCTACCCTGATTCCCGCACACAGCGGGATACAGCGTGAAGTTGAAAAAAATAAAAAATAAATTAATTAACTATTATGTAGTTACAACGAGCGAAACAGCGACTCGGGTCCCTAGTATTTAAAATGTAGTTATCAACACAGGACTAGTTAAACAACGTGAACACAATCTTATACGAAAAGACTTAATTATTGTCAATTTACAGCACTTACACAATTACTTGTACTATAGAGTTCAGTGGTTCAGCTGTAGTCTTCAGAGGTCCCTTTCCACTAACACTCGTGTTCACTGCTCAACCCCAATATGGCTAATTAAAAGTTATATAAATAAATACCACTTACAATTTAGGCCAAATTAAAATACAATGTTTTCATAGTCAGAGCTAATACATATATTTTTTTCTTAGCTGCACGCTGTATCTCGCATATAGCAGGGTAGACAAAAGGAACCTAGTTTTACGACACTGTTCCTATTAAGAAACTCCCGTTCCCATTTTCCTCCGAATTCTTGATATTTAATTATTCGTATTTAATTATTCGCTACCAGAGGAAATGATATATTGAAATGAAAATATTAAATATTTCATTTAATTGGGAATAAACATAACCCACAATCATCGCGCGTGTGGCATTTATAGTTGGACCCATGTGCATGTCAAAACTGGCCTCGATACAAAATATAACAAAACATTAGTTGGTGCTCGCAACTTCGTTCTTGGGGATTGATGACTTGTACATTTCGCTGCTAATCTCTTGCAGTTCTGATGAGAAAGCATGAAATATTACGAAAATTTAATTTTTATAGTTCATCGAAAAATGCTCGTCGAGTTTTAGTTTTTAAGTGACATTTGTATATTCTTTATCTTTTTTATCTTAAGAGTTCTACATCGGATAATCCAGTCTTCTAAATCAATTATAGTCTATGGATATAGAAGGGAAGGATATCCCATATCTAACAGTTATATAATAAACAAATATGTATATATAAAACGTCCAATACTTTAGAAAAATGTTATTTTTGATTTCATTTTAATAGACTTCGTTTCCCTTGTCTGATTAAACAAAAAGTAAAATTTGTGTTACGCCACTCAATGTTCAGAGTTATTCTGAATTTCATTTTAACAACATTTTTCTTGATATTTACGCTTTCGCTATTTATAACAGGGTAGGTAGGAACCGGGACAGTTTTTGATTAGAAATACATGATGGATTGGATCTCTACTAAGGAAAAATATATATTTAATATTTTTTCTGGTTTTACGCTGTTTGCCGCACACAGCAGGGTAGGCGCACTGAACCTGGGAACCTAATGCGGAAAAAACCTATTCCCATTAAAAGACTTCCGTTTCCCACTATCCGCTGAATTCTCAAAGTATTGCGCTACGCCGCACTCAGGCAGAGTGCGTTACCAAAGCAAGAAAATGAAAACATTAAATATTTAATTGTACCTAGTGAAAATCAAACAAATGCCCACGAAGGCCTCGACATATTTAAATTTATTTTTCTATTGAAATTAATCTTATTTCACCGTCTTCGTAATATAAAATGGAGCGTTGGGTTTTGCAGTCAACTCTCAATATATTAAGTTAAAAGTGGTGAACGGAATATTTGAACACTCTCCGCCAGCATAGTCGACATACTCGTACAGTAGTAGGGAGATGCGTCAAGCTATTAAAAAAATGAAAATAAAAAATATTTCACGCTGTATCCCATTTATAGCTAAGCCACCCAATTTTCGAGACATTAACTTAGAAATTAACATGTTAAGTGGAGGTACTGAAGTTCCGAGCATTGTAAAACTATAAAAAATATGAATATCACCATTCCCCTACATGGGATGTGAACCCACAGTCAATCACGCAGTGGGCTCACAGTACAAAACACTATATCTTGTATTACATAAGTAATTCGGTAGCTGCCAATAAAACATTTAACAGCCGGTTCGTGAGCGATGGCGCCCATTAATCTTGTAGCCGCGGTCACTCTCGTTACTATCTGTACGTTGGAGTGAGGATTTCTTATGGAAATGGTATAAATATTGTTATATTTTATCCGAAATCGTAGCTAACGTAGCTAATTATTTTAATTTTTTTTAGTTTCACGTTGTATCCCGCACATAGGAGGGTAGGCATTGGGAGCCTAGGAACGTAGTTTTGGGGCATCCCGTTTCCATTAAGACTACTTCCGTTCCCTACTTTCTGGAGGCATAGTGTGTTGATAGGCGGAACATAACGCCGAAAATTATCTTTCATCTTTTTTCTTTTTCTATCATATTTTTTTTAGCTTCAAAACGTTGACGATGTACCTATCAAGTAACTCCACGCTTTGCCTTTTTAACAGAGCGAAGAAGTGGAAATATTCAATATTTCATTTCCCCGACTGGGAATCGAACCTACAACTGTCGAGCCTACAGTCACACGTTTGTGCGCCATGATAGCCTCTTATATATTATTATCATTACAGAACCCTCACATTATTTCCTAAATAAAGTACAGCCAAATTTATGTCCATATTTAAGTAGACATTTTCCAAATACCAAACACTCATCTCTCAAGCGCTTCAAGTATGGCGACACGAGTTTACACCTCGTCTTTACACTGGAATTTCCTACTTCACAGCGGAGTTGGAAAATTACACATTTTCCTCTTAGAAATTGTTTCTCGCTTCATTTACTAACAGTAAAAGATCTGAACTGGAAATATTTTCTTATTGTTAACTTTGACTTGGTTTTTAATGCTAGATTTAATATATATTTGCGGTAGAAAATATTTCTTTAGACATAACTAACGACTCGCTCGCGGCTTCGCCCGCTATAAGTTGACAATTATTTATTCATTAATTTAAATTACTTTTGTGTTTTGCAAACGCTATAATTTTAAAAACAATAACCATAACTACTACTAAATTTTTATCCAAATCAATAAAGCAATAATTTTGTAGCAATATTGTCGAATCAAATACTAAATATTACCTTTTTTATATATGAAATGATTTAATATTTAAAACTACATTTAAATTTGTTAACCCATTTCTGAGATTTGCATGCTCAACAGACAAATAGACAAAAAATGTCGAGATATTGTGCGTTAAGTAGCGGAGCTCCACACCGTACTTTGTGTTGTTACCAGACTGAAGTAGTGAATTTAACGAGGAAATGTAGAGAATACATTTATTAAATAATTATTAAGAATAACTTATATATTTTGTGGGTTTACTCGAGGAAATGAAATATCTAATTTTTATATTTTCTAGCTCTACTAACGAAGCAAAGCGCGGCGTTGAGTTCCGTCACTAAACACGCAACGCCTCCAGAAATCGGCGAAACGAACGAAAGTGTCTTGACTCTAGATTGTAACACGAGACGAAGTAAAGGTGTACTTTACCTAGAAATACAAAGTTTTGGAGAACTGACTGACTCCTAATTTAAGTTATGCTATTTCTATAATTGATCAAAATCTAAACCTTCCCATCAGCCCCTGTACCAGTCGCCCGTTGCAAATTAACTCCTCCTCCCTCGTTCAGTCTCGTGTTCGGTGACAAATAGAGGTATAAAGTGATGTACCTTTTGATTCATTAATTACATAAGGGACACCTAGTGACAGCCTAATGGTATTGTAGAAAAAAATTAAAATTATAAAATAGGTTTACAGTATAAGATGTTGAGATTTATTTACTTTATGCTAAATGGACATATACATATATAAGAAAAAAACCGGTAAGGATAAGTATAGAAAACTTGTTAAGTTTCCACCCGAATTGGAGGTTTTGCGGGTTTTGCGTAATTCAACGCCACGTTTTATTTTCTCCGAGCTGGGGAATTAAAATTCAATACATTCAGTAGATGCCGAACGTTGTCCCACTACACCATCTTAAAACTTTAAAAAGCTTAAAACCTATTACAGATGCTGGCTATATGAATATAAACGTAAAATCTTGAAACAATGAAGAAAGCTTTTAAAATTTTAATATTATTTTTTTTGTAATATTACAAATATTACAACTCTGGCCTCTATTGTAACACAAAATTTAATCAAAATTTTTAAAATTTTAAAAGCTCTCTTCATAATAATTTCTCAAGTACATTTAAAAATTCTTATTACTGTTCCACTTTCATCGAATTCTGAATAACTGTCTTTTTTGAGGAGACGAATCTTGGACAATGCCTGTAACATTATTGTTTTAGTTCGACCTTCACTGTCTAATTTTATTTTTTTTACTAACTTTTTTAATCCACTGGATTATGTGTTTGTATAGCATTAAGTAGTTTTTGCATAACAATGTAAGCAGAGTGAGGTAAACTAATATTAAGATATTCCTACCGTTCCCCACGCATTGCTGATTTTTCAAGATGTTGCGTATTGAGTGGCGGAACTCAACGCCGCGCTTCGTCTTTCAAATGGGAAAAACGAAAATAAATTAAATATATTAATTTCCCTAAGTGGAGATCGAACCCACTGCGCCACATCGGCGTCATTCTATTTTAGACAATGTTAAGTATAATAAAATTCGCTACACAAAATATTATTGCTTCTCTTTGAAAGCCTGTTTCGCGTTAAAAATTCTTACATATTTATCAGTGTGAACTATTTCTTTCGTGCTTTGTCTTACTAATATTACAAATACTCACATCTATATATGTTACAATATAACTTACACCTACAACTTCGCCCCCGGTTCAAATAAAAATAATAAAAAACATCATTCTAGCTGCCCGAAGTAAGTCAGACAGCAAATACAGTGTACTATCCAAAACAAAGAAACAAACAAATAAACTCTTCAACTTTATATAGGGTATAAGTTTCTTATTTAGAAAACGTATAAACTCGAACCCGTGCCTCCTGGAAACCGACCAGGAGGTGCGGCTTCGAGTCCCGCTGCGTTCAAATTTATATACGTTTTCTAAATAAGCATTTTTCTTTCCTAGGAGTGTAATAACACTCTAAAAATGTTAAGAGTATTAGGTATTTGTGGTGAATTTGAATTCACACCAAAAATAAGCTTTTTCATTGAACATGTATATATTAAAGAGTAGAAAAATCCATTAATAAAAGCATTTCAAAACAAAACCCAATAACCGTCGCATCCCATGCATACGTAATACCGCTTCCGGCCTCCAGCGCGGCGTCAGGATGTATAGTACATCCGTGATCGAACGATTTATATATGATAGAATTAAATATTAAAAACTACAATATAAATTTAGTTTGAAACTGGCGTTTATTTATTAGGTTCTTACTGCGGCTTTGGTAGCGTGGTCATATGGAAATATGCGCCCTGCTGATAATATTAGTACATCTAAAGGTACAAAAAAACAATAAAACGTGTTTTAATTTTTTTTTGTAAATTACAATAAATAATTTTTAAGGTACCGTACCATAAAAGGAAAAAACAGAGCCCTTATAGGATCCAACCACCCACAGACGCTGTGCCCCTACGTTACGATGGCCTCTCAATCCGGCTGAGTTTCGTACATAGCATTATTCTTTACACTGTACAAAAAGATAATAAAAACAAAGTAAAAAAAATACACAATTTAACACATTATCAGTAAAATAAAATGTTTAATTTCCTTGAAAATAGAAAAACACCTATATATAAAGGCCACAGAGTACAAACAGGTTGGACGAGATTAATTATAAAACCGTATAGGATTAATCGGTTTATACCGGCACATGTCTAATTCGTAAGCACATATCCTATAATGCGCGCCATCGCTCGCCGGTCACGCCTTCTCCCCCCAACCCCCAATACAGGGGGTTCATAAAGTATAGGGATGGAAATAAAAGGTAAAAAGAAAAAATAATATTAGTATTTTCTTATATACTGAGAGGCTTGTCGCGGCGCAATAGCATAAAGTGTGGCTGTTAACGCAACTGGTTGTGCACTCGATCCCCACTCGAGGAAATAAAATATTTATTTAAAATTATATTTCCATTTCTTCGCTCTTTCGTGTCGAGGCAAAGCGCAGCGTTGAGTTGCGCCACTCAACACTTCAAGCGAGACAGTACTTCACGCCAAGATATTTTGACACGAAAGAGCGAAGAAATGGAAATATAAATTATTGGCCCTGTATAGGGCCTAGGTTCTGCCTCATATGGAGTACTTTTCTCATGTCTGGGCTAATGCACCCCAGTATCAGTTTGACTTATTTGATCGCATACAACATAGAGCCGTTCAAATCGTTGGAGATCCAATGATCTGTGAAAATATCGACAATTTGACTCTCCGTAGAAATGTCTCCTTGCTGTGCGTTCTTTAGCGCATTTCTTCAGGGAGTGTTCTGGGAAACTGTGTGGCCTGTTACCTTTGGCCATGGCTTCGATTCCTACTCGGGAGAAAGCTAATTTCATTTCCAAGACAGCGCGGCGTTAAATTCCACCACTCAATATGCCTCTAAAAATGTGTGGTGTTCGTTGAGCAAAGTCTTGAATTTTGGCTACCTTGTTATATACTTGATAAAGGGTGAAACTAAAGAAAATTCGATAGAAACATCATAATAATAAACATGGCGGGGAAACAGTTACAAAATCCACTGGTTACACAATACAACAAGACAACTATAGCATTCCTGCATTTGGCACACATGCCAACTACGTTACGATCATGTCGAATTACTATATGGCACAATGGAATATTATCTAATTATACTAGTCACGGTTGTGGGTTCAATCTCGTTATATTAAATGTAACTCTTTAACCAGATTAAATCCCGTATAATTCAGCTTAAGAGTTTCATTTAAAATATATAAAAATCACCAATGATTTATTTCTTTTTCTTACCTTGGTGAGATCGAAAGTTTGAACCGGAGAGAAGAGAGAAGAGAGATAAGTCTCTAAAGCTAAAAAAACTTATGGTAACGTATAAGCTTAAGTTTTTGAGAAACTTCGCTCAATACGCCAATTTTCAAAACAAAAAGGAATAAAAAAAATAAAGAGAAACGAACAGAAATGTTTGTAACTATTCCGTCTCTGTCAAACACTAAAGATATGAAAGAGATAAAAAACAGTTTCACTTAGTAGCAACCCTGCAATACCGTAATGGAAGGTAAACAGGGACGGTCAAACATTTGTTGTACACCTCGAAGAGATTTCTGTGTCTTCTCATCCGTGGAACTTAGATTGCTTTAAATTGTATTTTCTAAGAGTGCTATAACCTACTGAAGCGTTTTGTTCTTCTATTTTTATTGACTTTGAACTGTGTATGTTCTCCTTTGAGGATAGAATATTTTTTCGCAGTCTGGATATTATTTACTTTTGTGATATTATTTATTAAATATAATCCTATATTGTATAGGTTTCTTTTTTATAATATAAATAAATACATTAGTTTCCAAAATGAAAAATAAAGGAAGCACTAACACTATTTTCTAATTTTCCGGAAAGAAAAACAGTTTAAAAGTTAGTTAAAGACTACAATGTTAGTTATATATGTACGTCTAAAGTCAGAGATCAAAAGTGTGATTCCACAACCAATGCCTTACGTTGTCTAAGTTAAATAAACACCCGAAAATAAGGTTAAATGAAAATATATAAAGTAGTAAATGAAAATAAAATCCAAAATGATAGTAAATACAATCGCCCAACTATGACAGAATGTAAAAAAGTATATCATAAACATTTTTTTAGCCTCATCTAGGAACCTAGTGTTAAGACATTGCGTTCCCATTAAGACACTTCCGTTCCCCACTTTCTGCTGAATTCTGGAAGCATTACATGTTGAGTGGCGGAACTCAACGCTGCGCTTTGCTTCGACCAGAGTGAGGAAAATAAATATTACATATATCATTTCTTTGAGTTGAAATCGATCCCACAACTTGTCACGTAAACAGTCGCACGTTCGTGACCCTACCCTTCCGTAACTAGCCTCATCATATCATATTATTCTAATAAAAAAAGAAAAATATAAGAAAAGAAGAATAATTTGACAGAAACATAAAGGACACGTGTCTGTCAAATTATCCTTCTTTGTTTAGAATAATAAACACAACGTTCGATTCATTTTAAATTAATGTAATGTAAAATAATTTGTTAAAAAAGAAATTTCTTTGTGTATGTTATTATTCTGTTACACTGTATTTTTTTTGGTATAAATAAAAGGAATATTTAAAATATAGTTAATGCAATGCATTTTTTTCCGCAGTAATGCATATAACTGCGTAAAATATGTATACAATACCAAAACTAAATATATTAAATTGAATATTGTCATGGCATATCGGCACACGCAACGAGTATGGATTCGATTCCGACTCAGGGGAAAGAATTATTGTTATTTCCACGCTCTGGTAAGGAAACAAGACTCAAAAATTGAACGGAAAGTGGAGAACGAAGTGTCTCCTCCTCCTCAGCCAAATCTACTCTGTACGGACTACAGTGTGAGGCTTACAAAAAAAATATTTAAAATTAACAAAACGAATCACATTAAAAATTAAGATAAACTACCGGCGTTACGTAAAAACACCGTTACACCGTAAAAATACGTTTTGCACCCGTTTGCACAGTACGGCACCTAATAACCTAAATATAATGTCGCCGGTCGGCAGTCGTTATTGGCCGCTCGCGTGATCCCAAACCATATCAAATCAAGCACTCTTACACGGCCACAGAACGAGCGGGTTGTTTGTTATTTCAGGCAAGTTTTTTTAAGGGCTGTTTTTGTTAAATATATATTATGGAGGAAAACTACTTGAAGCTGTTGTAGCAAACCACTACTTAAACTATCTTTAAGATCCTATGGTCCATCTTAAAAATCTTACGTCTCAATTTTTTGATCTTAGATATAAGTAATTTGTTATTTTTTTTAATATTTCTCAATCGTTAGTGTGGAGAAATAACATTTAAATGTGTTAAAATTACAAATTTAGTTATGATATATTTTTAAGCCATTTAAATATCAAATATCACTGTAATATATAAAACAGAATTAAATAGCTCTTGCCTTACACTCGTTGTTATAAAATTTTTGGAGCAAAATCTCGTAGCAATCGACGTAGCATAAAGATGATGATGATGCCCTCAGTTCCCATACGATATCCATATCACGCAAGTTCAAATCCAACTACGTTCAAATCATTTTTGACATTTTTAAAGTGTTATTCCACAATTTGCCTTCAAAATCTTCCAAATCTAAAAGTATAGAAGTTATTATCGCCGAACAAAAAAAATAATTCCAAAACCTAACTAAAACTACAAAATAATACAAAATTTTCTATAAAAGACAGCTTTTTAATATTGAAAAAACCGTAATTTTCCTGGCGTCCGCGTCCATCTACGGCGCAAACTAAGCCGTGAACTCTGGCCTTATTGCGAAACGGCAATCCTACGTTATTTCCTGTCGCACAGAACTTTCTATTTGCTGATAGATCGACCTTTACTTTAAAGTACTGGCAAATGTTTATTTACAAACGTTTTCCGTCTCTGATCTTTTCATTGATTTGATGATCATTTTATTGTTGTCTTGCCCTTCGATTGATACTATGTGTCTTTATATAGATTTATCTTCATTATTCTTCTTGTTTATACGATTTCGTTTTTCTTGAGAAGATTTTTTAATTTTTAAAAGTCTTATAACATTTGTGTGGTAATTGAAAAATAAATATAATTAAATTTATGTATGTTAAATTGTAAATTAAAACGAGATTGATGGAAGTCGACTCTTAAGTTAACTTTCAAAGTCAAGGCTGTGTGACTTTCCAGCTTGAGCTATGATTGATAGAATCGAAATTAGAAACCATGCAGGATATTGACGACACCACCAACAGTCAGTCGCGTTATATTCGAAAAGTAGAACAAAAACATATTCAACCAAAGACCAACCGACCAAAATTGAATTTGTAATAAAGAAATGAGCCTTGAGATGAAAAAACGACTTGAATTCCCTACTATTCTACCATCTGATACTTAGGCGGAAGGTAAAGATAGATAGAAACGAATAAGATAAGATAAAAGGCGTTTGAATATCCGATACGTGCTCGAAAGTCTTAGCTTAGAAAGTCACATACCTCAAGTTGAGACAGCGTACATACTACATCTAGGAATGTTTTTTTTTATAGAAAAGTCAAGGCAAACGAGCGTGCTGGTCACCGATGGCAAGTGATCACCGCCACCCACGACCCCGTGCAGCACCAGAGAAGCTACAGGTGCGTTACCGGCCTTTAAGGTGGGTTGGGCGCCGGAGGCCGGCATTACCTGATGCGAAACGCAGTGGCATAAAGCCACTACTTAACGCCGATTTTAAATGCCGGGGGTGGTGATGATCCGTTTGAGTCTGCCCATGCGTGTTGCCATTGCTGGCAACGTGACTCTACCACACGTACTTTAGTCGCCTCTTACGACACCACCTGTACCCGGATGATCCTATTCTAGGCCGGGATCACACGGCACAAATTATTGAACACGAAAGTGAAATTATTATTAGAGAAAGACAGAAATTATTATTATAATTATTTGCAATTGCTGAAATTTTAGAAATTTGATTCACTTTTTATCTTATGTAGCAAGCAAGCAAAGCAAACTGAGAATCTAGTTTTGAAAAGCTTAGTTCTCCGCTTACCGCCTGATTTACACGTACGAGCAATGTGTAAAGTAATTAATTATCGCATATGAAGATCCTCTATGGCAAAGCGCGGCGTTGAGTTCTGCCACTTAACACGCAATGACTCCAGAATTTGGCAGAATGTGGGAACGGAGTGTCTTTACACTATGTTCCCTCTGCCTACTCTGCAGTGTGCGGGATACAGCGTGAAGCTGATAAAAAGATCCTCTATAAAACCATCACAATAAGAGTACAACGCTGTCACACGGCACCACGAATTATTCAGAATAATTTCAAAAACATTATAAAATGTATGTTTACAATGTTGTTGTTTACTAAACGTGCTATGAATTATTTAATAAAGTATTCTTTTAACAGTCGCCCCCGACGTACAACATTTACTACGAACGAACCGACTGAGCTCAAACAAATAAACACAGCTCAAACTCAATCCTACATTGAAACTTCAAGGCTTTAGCAACGATCCGCAGAAAAGTTCGCATTCTGTTATAAGACCTTAATATTCCATCCACTTTGCGAAATACGGCTGAAATATAATTATTATAAATTGAGATAGCATTGTGATACAGTGGCACATCGTATGAATGTAAACACGACGCTCGTGGATTTGATTCCCACTAGGGGAAATGTATTATTTTTATTTCCTAGCTTTGGTAACAAGACAACGCGCGACGTTAAGTTCCGTAACTCATCATGTTGTGTCTGGAAAATTATTCTATGCGTAGAACGGAGTATTTTAAGACTACGTTGCTTTTACCTACTGTACTTTTTTTTACTTTTTCACACTCATATATCTGTTACATAATAAACTTGCTTAGTAATATTGTATTTTTTTTTAAAGTAAGCTCCTAATTTTAACTAATAAAGTAAAAAAAATAAAAATATTTAAAGTACAAAACAAATCCCCAAGAACGAAATCGAACCCACAAGCATAGCAAGATAATCTCCAATCTCCTGTATTAATTTCAAAACGAGAAATTTTCCAAGTTTATTTCTAAGCCCATTAAAAGTTTACGTTCTATCTTAAGACATTTGATACTACTGTGAAATAAATATTTCCATGTTATTTAAGTTTATGTAAGAAACTTTTTACTTGAAAATTTTCTTTTAATTATTCTAGGCCCTTACTGCCTATAAATAAAATTATATAATAAAACTATAACTCTACACATTAAATATAAATAGAAAATATGTACTTGAGGCCGGTCGTGGCGCAGCGGCACGAGGTGTGACTGCAAAACCGACTGGTTCTGGGTTCGATTCCCACTCGAGGAGATGAAATATTTACTTAAATTTATATTTCCATTTCTTCGCTCTGGTGTCGAGGTTAAGCGCGGCGTTGAGTTCTGCCCCTCAACACGCAATGCCTCCAGAATTCGGCAGAAAGTGGGGAACGGAGTGTCTTAACACTAGGTTCCCTCTGCCTACCCTGCTGTGTGCGGGATACAGCGTGAAGCTAATTTAATTTAATTTTAATTTTAAATATGTACTTCTCAGGCCTTAATAAGTAATACCCAAAAAGTGTGTTTTTACAGTTTACTTAAAGTTTTAATTGAACTGTAAGTACTACACGGATGTTGATGAACTTTATTTCTCTATTATTTACATTAGATTAGATTTTAATCTATTATTTATTTTAATCTAAAAATATTAAAGAGTGTTCGAAGTTCTACAATGCTACGGCGTAGACTGGGGCTACGAAATTCACAGGATGGCTTACGTATCCGCAATACCGTGTTCTACGACGAGCCAATGTTAGCAAAACGTTGATAGCTTCGTTGGTGTGGATACATATCACGTATTAGTACTTTTACTCAGAATTAGAGAACGGGAGATCTAAGAGTGGCGGAGACCTCCTCCGGTTTAAAGATGTACAGAAACGGCACATGAAAAGATGTAATATTGAGCCGTCAACGTAGTGAACAGGAAGTGAAACTTTTCGAAGGGACTGTATTCGGTCGGGAACTTCACTCACTCACTTATATGTGAAATAAAGCGTAAGGTTAAAAAAATCTAACTATTTATATGAAAGATGTTTTTTTTTCATAAAGAAAGTAAATGAAGTATGGAACGAAAGTGTCTTAATGGTAACGGAGTGTCTTAACACTAGGTTCCCAGATTTCCTTTGCCTACTTTCCTATGTTTGCGATGCGGCGTGATGCTGTAAATAAATCATACTAAAACATATTCATATAATATAACAATTTAATTAATTTGCAAGTTAAACGAGAATGACATGAACACACGTCTAATATGTGTCACCAGTGAGGTCGTCTGATTACACCAGGACCGTCAAGCCTGCTATGATTAATCTTAGCGAAATACAGCAATATTTTTTACACTTACTGAATATAAACACGAGGGCCGTGGGTTCGATTACTAGGATTTCAAATATTGAATTATTTTCATTTTTATGTTCCGCATTTGAACACGGCATATTTCGAAAGTTTGATGGTGCTAGTATTAAGACACTCCGCTTCCCACTTTCCGCTGAATTTTGGATTGCGTATTGAGTAGTGGAACTCAATGCTGCGTTTTGCCAAGATAAAAAAAAATATGAAATATTTCATTTCCTCGGATGGAAATCGAACTCACAACCTGCCGCGTCACACTAAGTTACACTTTTTAGTATACACAAAAAAAATGGAATTGCTGTCCCGATTTAACCTTTCCAAGTGTAGTTAATGTATAATGGAATAGTTATACAATCGAGGTGAGGTCACGGCTGTAGCGGGCGGCCAGCGATACACCCGACACCCGACACCCGACACGCCCGCAGAGCCTTGCTTTGTTCTGCATCAAAACGAGCATGGCTATCAATTATCCTACATTATTTATATACAGTTTAACAGATCCTTTTTGGCTGTATTAAATTTGGGTTTATGTGTTAAATTTTTTTCTTTTGTTGAAGTTAATATATCGCTTATTTGGTGCAGCGATGACGTAAATGGTTTTTTTTTTTCTAAAGATATGTTAAGTTAATTTATGATAATTAAATATGTCAATGTATGCGGAAAGAACATTTAGGTTTCCCGCAATATTTGACAAGTTCAAATACGACATTGTTTCACCAGATCAGTGATTGACATATATCTCTCCATATTTTGCATTGTAAATAAGGAGTATCTTGTCAAAAGTCACAGTTTACTTTTTTTATACATTTCTCTCGCTGTGAAAATTCGTTGTTTTTTTATTGAAGCCGGAGGAATGAGTCACATATTCGCGTGCAGTACGCGAATATGTGACTAATGTAGAAAAAAAATGTTCTATTTCCCTTTTTTATGTCTATTAACCAAAACTGTAGTAAAACAGATAATGATAGAGAACCTGGAACCTAGTGTTAAGACATTCCGTTCCCATTAACGCACTATCGTTCCCCACAATCCTCATATTTTTGGTGGCATTGAAAAAAAATTCTAAGAGAAAATCTTAAACATAACAAATGACATTTTACCAAACCATTTTGTTTGTCTTATATAAGTTGATGTCTACTTCGGGACGTCATAAAGCCAGATTTGCACGACCGTTACAGCCGCGCTCGGAGTGCCGTTACTCCGAGGAAGTGGAATTAAAATATTCTTCCATTATGACAAATTTTCATTTATTGTTTTTGGGTGCTATGCATTTTTATAGTTTAAAAATATTGTTTTAGAGAGGTTGTTACGGTGCAGTGTGGCAGAGTCTTATTGTAAACGAGATGACTGTTGGTTCGATTTTCACACTCGGGAGAAGAATTACCTATTTTTTTTTTATTTCTCGCTCTAGTAGACGAAGTTAGCCTTAAATTTTAATTTAGCTTTAATTTTATTTATATTTGATTAGATCGAAACTGCTTCGTTAAATCATTGTTTTTTATTTTTTCTAAAAATGTAAAAAGATATATTCTATCATACAGTAAGAATCGGACCAATGACCACTATAGAGTAATGCTACAGAAACAGTAATATAAATTTCCAAATAAAATCTATTTTTTTTTCGACCATGGATATTACCTAAAATACGAACTATATTATTTTTAACTTTACGCTGTATACGGCACTTAGCAGAGGGTGCCTGGAAACGCAGTGTTAAGACACTCCATTGGCATTAAGACGCCACCGTTATACGCCGTAATATACGCCGAATTATGAAGGCATTACGTGTTGAGTGACGGAACTCAAAGCCGCGCTTTGCCTCTTCACCAGAGAGAAGAAAATAGAAATTAAAATTAAATTTTCTCGAGTGGGCATCGAACCCACAACCTGTCACGTTTACAGTAATACTTGTCTTTTAACCAATATATTACAACAATTAATCGTTTTCAGTCACACTTTATGGCCCTGACACGCCACGACTGGCTTTACAATCAATACAACAATATATATTACTATAATTAATCTATTAATTGGACAGGAAAATTTCTCAAAGAACCAATCCCAAGTATTGAACAAGTTGATTGCATTCTTTGTACCAAATAAGATTAAGCTGGTTCGGTCACAGAAATTCCTATTAAACTGTTTGTTTTCGGCCTAAGGTCGGGTCGTGCGAGCAGCGAGGCGTGAACCGCGATCAATCTGTGGAGCTTTTGTTTTGTTTAACGTTTAGATACCAGTTCAGGGGTTTTCAGTACATTTTTATTTGGATTTTTCGAGGTTTTTTTGTTAAAATAAAATAGTTT
>JAATLQ010025990.1:0-52297 GCA_013421005.1 Heliconius erato x Heliconius himera | reverse complement strand
AGTATTGAACAAGTTGATTGCATTCTTTGTACCAAATAAGATTAAGCTGGTTCGGTCACAGAAATTCCTATTAAACTGTTTGTTTTCGGCCTAAGGTCGGGTCGTGCGAGCAGCGAGGCGTGAACCGCGATCAATCTGTGGAGCTTTTGTTTTGTTTAACGTTTAGATACCAGTTCAGGGGTTTTCAGTACATTTTTATTTGGATTTTTCGAGGTTTTTTTGTTAAAATAAAATAGTTTGTAGTATGGACGTAGGTATACGAGTATAACTTAGGTAGTATATAACGTTATTTTTTCTTTTTAAAAAAATTTAAAAGATCTATTTGGATAGAAAGCAGATTTATAGAAACTCACTCAACAAACAATGCGTCCAAAATTCGGCAAAAAGTGTGGAACGGAAGTATTTTAATGTAAAGTGTCGAAGTGTCTTACCACTAGGTTCCCAGGTTCCCTTTGCCTATCCTACAATGCGAGATATAGCATAAAGCTAAGAAAAAAATTTCATAAATACACAGAATTTATATTTCATATTTTCGCTTGAAGCTGCTAGTGACAAGAATGTCAGCCACGAAATTCGAGCGCCGTGGGAACTCATTCTTGTGTTATCAAGGAGCTTTTACGATGGACTGTCGATGAACGTTAGTAGGCATTATGTAAGCCATTCCGAGTCCGTTTCTCTTATATATATGTGTATAGAATAATAATATATTTTTTTCTTAGTATTCGAATGGACAAAAATATCTTGTTTTTAAGAAAATCCACTCCATTTCACTCAACCTTTATGAAATGCACCGTTTTACTTTATAAAAATGTAAATAAAGACAATTAAATTATGATTCTCGAGTTAGAATCGAACCCACAATCGTTGCGTGTAAAGTGAAACATTGGTTATTGACTATCTATGGCACATACTTAATCTACATTATTAACACGATATACATTTTTTTATTTAACAACTTACTTAATGTTCTACGAAATCATCGAATATTAATTTGTACATATATTTAGTAAAGCTTATAGTTCCGCTCCTCAACACGTAACCTCAAGAATTAAGTGAAAAAAGGGCAACAGTGTGTGTTACCTGGTTCTCTCTGTACCTAGTGTAGATTCCCAGGTTCCCTCTGCCTCCCCTACCATTTGGAGGATACAGCATAAAACCAAAAAAATATTTCATTTTCTTGATAAACATACTA
The DNA here is from genome assembly GCA_013421005.1 of Heliconius erato x Heliconius himera. Lineage (NCBI taxonomy): Eukaryota > Metazoa > Arthropoda > Insecta > Lepidoptera > Nymphalidae > Heliconius > Heliconius erato x Heliconius himera. The sequence continues at coordinate 51,105 of JAATLQ010025990.1, read as the reverse complement.
ATAACATGCTAAACAATTAAAAAACAAAAACCTGTAAGCGAGATAAAATGTCGAGATAACTTCATCAAAGACTTATCAGCATATTCTATATTAGTTTGCGTCGTCGTTCCTCCATCAAGGAGTGAGGCACGAGCGCGAGCGCGAGCGGTGAGACCGACGCAAATTGTTATTTGATACCGCAAGAACACTGCACAGCTAGAAAACCTTTCTCGGTGAAGCGAGCTAGAGCAATTAGCACTGAAATTTACATACATACATTAACGTTCATGTATAAATAAATCAGCTTCACGCTGTATCCCGCACATAGCAGAGTAGGCAGAGGGAACCTAGTGTTAAGACACTCCGTTTCCCACTTTCTGCCGTATTCTGGTGGCATTGCGTGTTGAGTGGCAGAACTTAACGCCGCGCTTTGCCTCGACACCATAGCGAAGAACTGGAAATATAAATTTAAGTAAATATTTCATCTCCTCGAGTGGGGGTCGAACAACCAGTCGAATTACAGTCACACTTTGTGCCCCTGCGCCACGACCGGCCTCTATAACTGAACCAGATTGTTGTCAGTTTAAATCATAATCGAGGAAATACTTTAATTTCTTATATACTTTATATGTTTCTTAGATGGTTTCTCAATTTAAAATGTTATTTGTAAATAAATATATAGTTTTCTTATGAAATTAAATCTAATAAATCCAAATCAGGTATTTTTGATTGTACTCTTGTTTAATATATAAATATTAATATATTTCATAAAAAATAGAGTAGTCATAGGGGATATAGTGCTACGACACACCATTTCCCACAACTGTCCAATTTCCTAAATATTTTCTTCTTCTGTCTTATTACCAAAAAAAATCGTGAAAAATTGAACCCACAGCCGTCGCTTTTACAATTAGAGGCTGTCCCATTGTAGTGCGACGATCTCAATACTTTATATGGCACAATAAAAACTACATATATTAGAAACCTTCACGTCACAACGCAGTTCCTTTACAAAGAAGCTACGTTAGAGAATATTTCCTTTGAAATTTCGTGAAGCTAAAACCTCTCCGACAGCACAAGGACAGCTCCGCGCATATAATTTACGTGTCACTTGGAACCGTGATTTATGTAGTCAAGTTTAGGACAAAAATCTAAATATGTAGGATATTTCATACAATTTAAACATTTTAATATTTTTTTCCTCATAGAAGAGGTAATAGGTAGAGCACTCAAGCAGAGATAACCTGCTGTAATGGTACTTCACTCATTTTAAATGAAACTATTTAACCAGATATCGAGTATGATACATTTTTGGAAACCAAACGTTTCGAACATTTTGCAGTAGTCCGTGGTCACATGCGGCGGTAGAGTGAGGTGGCATTCGTCTGTCAGTTTACATAATTATTATATCAAACTACCGCCAACGATTACTTAATTGATTAATCGTGAAAATAACAGCAGATAAATGAAAATAATTAACTCCTCCTCCGAATAGACATCGAACCCACAACTACCTGGCTGTCCCACTGCGCGATGGCCTCAATTAAATAATGCGTGAAAATAAAAAGATTAAGTAAAACAAAAACTATCCTATTTATCCTTACTTCTAAACGGAACGAGCCCTTGATAAATGATAATGAAGACAAACGGTACACTTGATGGATGATCAAGTTGAAGTGTTTACTACACTATGTTTTTGGAGAATTCTAGAAACACTATTAATAATTAGTAGAATAATTTATTCCCTTTTTTTTCAACTTCACGCTGTATCCTTCATCTAGCAGCGTAGACAGAGGGAACCCAGTGACCCCCAAGAAACTCACTTCCACCGAATTTTTGAGACGTCGCCTGTTGAGTGGCGGAACTCAACGAAAAAATTAAAATATTAATTAATAATAATTCATTCCCGCGCATGGGAAATGAACCTACAACCGATATGTTTACTGTCACACGCGTGTGCCCCATACAGAATTAACAATTAGAACATTATATCAGAATAAGTATTTAAAGGTAATAAAAAACACTATTGCAATGACCCCTACACTATTGTTACTTTAATTGGTTTTCTTTCGAGCGTGAAAGCGAGAAGCTTTTACATTTTTTTTTATTACCCTAATCATTATTTAAAATTTATTTCAGCTACTTTTTGGTGCACACATCTCTCTTCAGTTTCCTCTTCACTCCTATTTTGAGACAATATATTGTATAAAGTAACCTAACCAACCAACCAACTAAACTTTTTTTTTTCAAGTTTATAATTTAAATACAAAAGATGTTTTAACGGAATTCGAACCCCTGTTCATCGCGTGCAGTCACTTACAACATGGAAAGCAATGTGCTATGTTTACATTACCATAAAACTAGCCCATTACAGTGAACTACCTACGGTATTGATCGAATACCGTTGTTTCAGTATAGAAACTAACAAGGCGGAAACGAACGGCGGTATTTAGATAAAGATATTCTCACGTCGATCAACAATGTTAGACTGGTGAGCGCAATGCGGGATACTATAATATATTATACTTTAAATGGACGTAATTTAGTTTAAGTTAGGTAAAACCAGTATAGGTTTTAAGACTTTATACTTTTTTTATATTTTAATTTTATTTTTGCCTTTTTGCATCCTCGCATATTTCCGTCCTCCGTGTAGTCCTTACTATTTTTTTAACTTTACTCTGTGAAAAGAAAACGAAAATAATTATTATTATCCCCGAGTAACCCTCAAAAATAGTAATACTTTCATGCACATTCGGAAGAATTTAATTATATCACCACACAATTTTCCACTTTCTGCTGCTTTTAGAAACTCGACGAATTGTAGAATACAGTCAATCTATCACTAGTATTTACCTAGACGGTACTCACAAGCAGTAACCAATTGTAATTATCGCGGCGTTCAGTTCCGCCACTTAACAAGCCATGCCTGAATAATTCGGTACAAATTGAGGACGTAGTGTCTTCACACTAGCTTCCCATGTTCCCTCTTCTGACAGCGGGATACAGCGTGAAACTAAAAAAAATAATATTATAATAGGTAATAGTAATACAATATTTTACCTATATATATAAATATATATGCATAGAATACATTGAAGTCTTCAAACAAAAGCCTCACAATAAATAAAGGAATTCCACAGCGCCAACAAAACAGTGAGGTCGTCCAAATGTCAGGGAGCACGGGGTGTGGCGTGTGGCGCCGCTAATGGCAGGATAGCGATATGGATGTAGGATATATGATGATCTTGGATTTTTCTTCTTTCAACTGTGCAAATTACATATTTATTTGTATAAAAAACTTATTACTTTATATTGAGCTTATTATTATTTATTATTTATTCAAGCCGCTGAATCAGATTTTTTACTTTTTACTCAAAGCAAGAAGTTCAAAGATATCTTTATTATTTAAATATCAAATTCAAAGAGGACCTCGCCGTGACGCATTGACACAAGGGACGCTTAACGCGATGATTGTCGATTCCCATTGATACTGATAACGAGCAATATCACATTATCATATCAACAGTGTCTTAACGGGAACAGAGTGATACTAAGTTCCCAAGTTGCCTCTGCCACCCTGCTATGTACGGCTGCTATGTAAAGCTAAAAATAATTAAATTCAAATTTTCAACTGCAGTGCATTCTACGGCAAAGCCACAAGCTCGTTTGTGAGCGGCGTTATATCAACTGTCAGTTAGATCCAGCTTACGATTGAACATAGGATTTCGGAATATCCTATCTAAAAATTAAATTAAATCAAAAGATACTATTTTGAATACACTCGGAGTAATTAATTATTGGTTCCCCACTCTGGTAAGAAGATACAGTGCGGCGTTTAGTTCCTCCATTCAAGACGAAACGTATCAAAAATTGGACGGTCCGTCAAACAAAAATATTTTTGCTTACTATCTTTACCACTCTGACAAGTGGTAATAATAATTTTAGCATTTAATTAAAATTTTTACTTTTTACTTTTTAATAAAACTTTTTACTACGATTAAGCATTTAATAAAAATTTTTAACCGAATTAATAACGTATATTTTGTATTACACATTTTTCGTTTTTGGGAAAAATTGTATTACGCCTTTATAGAGTAGGTAAAACTGTGGTTTCATTTAAAGTGATGCTGACAAAAACACTTTGTAAACCATGCCATGCTTAATCAGGCAGTTAAAAAACAATGTTATAATAACTATAATACTAATAATACTTGAGGCCGGTCGTGGCGCAGCGGCACGAGGTGTGACTGCAAAACCGACTGGTTGTGGGTTCGATCCCCACTCGAGGAGATGAAATATTTACTTAAATTTATATTTCCATTTCTTCGCTCTGGTGTCGAGGTTTAGCGCGGCGTTGAGTTCTGCCACTCAACACGCAATGCCTCCAGATTTTAGGCAGAAAGTGGGGAACGGAGTGTCTTAACACTAGGTTCCCTCTGCCTACCCTGCTGTGTGCAGGATACAGCGTGAAGCTAATTTAATTTATTTATTATATTATTTTAATAACTATAATTGTAACATCATAAATTAACCAAAACGGCGTTCGGCGTTGAATTTTAACGTAAAAATTATGTTTTCACAAATTTTCCATACAATAAAGTACTTGTTCTTAACAAATTCGAGTCCCCTATTAATTTCAAAAGAGTAAGCTGACTATAAAGCTATAACAAAAGAAGTCTTGAGCTCGGTTACACTAAAAATATAACCGTAGAATTCTAAACCTGAAGTTATTTAATATTTTCCTTTAATTAGCTTAGCGGTGAAGGTGGAAATATTAAACATAAAACAATATGATTTTTTGAAGCGTTGTGGCGCAATGGCTCAAGCGTGCGAGTGTAAACGCGATAGGTTGTGGTTTCGATTCCCACACAAGGAAATGAAATATTTGATATTTTTTATTTCATCGCTATTGTAACGAGGCAACGCGAGGCGTCGAGTTTAGCCTCTCAACACGCAATGCCTCGAGAATTCACAGGAATGGAATATCTTAACACTAGATTTCCAATTTTCCTCTACCAACCTTGATATGTGTGGAAAACAGCATGAAACTAAAAACCCGAATAAATATTATACCCACAATCAAAAATTATTATACAAAATTCCTAACTAAAGTTAGTAATAAATCAAAATTCAAGTTCAATCTAATTAACGTATTTACAATGTATGTAACGTGTTACTACTAAGTTTCTATCTAAACTACTAGTTAAACTACAGTTAACCTCAACACAACGCTATCGAGTTTCACCGCCCTCAGAAACTCCGGTATCGATCAACGTTCAGAGAAACGAAGCCACATTAAAGTCAGTCGATAAATTAATATTTGCAGATAAGGCTTAAATATGGCTTATCTATTTTATTGTTACTATGGAAAAGTATAGTTGGGAGTTTTGAATCGAGTGGTTTTTTTTATCCAAGTTGTATCCCGCATTAAGCAGCTAGAAGGAATCTAGGAAGAAACTTAGAAAACCAGGATAATATTAGGATACTCCGTTTCCCACGCACCGCCCAATTTTCGAGACATTGCGTGTTTTGAGCGGAACTCAACGCCGCGCTTCGTCTTTTAAACAAAGTAAAAGTTAAACCCACACCCGTCGCGCTTACAACCGCTTAAACGGTCAGGCCTTATTGATTTGATAGAAATTAAATATTGAATAAAGTATAATTAAATTTAAAAAGACGTAATGTGGCGTTGAGTGCCACCAATCACACTCAATGTCCCTGATATGGGCGGTATTTAGAATACTCATAGTGGAGTAATCACGCTGCTGCGCTAAAAAAATATAAAAAAACTGCTTTTCTTAGAAAAAAATAGACTAAATAACTATAAAAATTATGATATATATTCTTCAAATCGTTGTGTAAATAAACATCAAATATCTGAGGCCAGTCGTGCCATAGGGGCACGAAATGTGACTTAAAACGAGACAGGTTGTAAGTTCGATTTCCACTCGAAAACGTGAAATATTTAATATTTTCATCTTCTTCGCTCTAGTATCAAGGCAAAGCGCGGCGTTGAGCTCCGCCACTCAACACGCAATGCCTCCAGAATTACGGAGGAAAATGGGGAACGGAGTGTTGCGTGGAACACAGCGCGACGCTGAAAAACATTAAGCTTACATTTTCTTAATTGATAAGCAATTAAAATTAAAATAAATTAAATATTAAAAACTGAATGTATGTGAAAAGGTCTGTGAAAGAAATACTTTTTATAATATATGGTTATATAATATAATGTTTAACCCACATTTAAGTAACCTTGTGTTACATCTTTATAAAGTAACGTGCTCTAGTATAAAAGGTCCAAAAAAGTGAAGCAATGTCAAGTGGAAAATTTGCTTTGACGATTTGGATGAAATTTTCAAGAACATAATCAAAGATGTATTTTAGTAAATGTACCGTGCTTGTAGTTTTTGATCTTATCTTTATTTGTTTTTTTAATACTTAAATTTGAACAGCATTTAAACATTTCATTCTGTTTAAACAGTTTTTTTTATATTATGTTATTATAAACTTTGTGAGAAAATAGTAGTAACATTTTGAAAAATATTTTAATGGTAGGTTAATGGGAATGGTGTCTTAACCTTCCTCAGGTTCCCAGGTTCCCTCTTCCTACCTTACCTCGGTATGTGCGGGATACAAACGTTAGCGTCAAACCTTATTTGCGTAAGTAATTCAACTAGTCCTACGGTCCCGGCATACGAAGTTACTGTATCTAATTTCACCGACAGAGAATGATAAAATGCCTTCGTTGTACGCTGTGATTTTAAATAGAGCGTATAACTGAGAAGTGTGTGTTTGTGCATGAAAAATACATAAGAAAATCCATTATTACACGAATACGGGTATACATCGATGTAATAAAACTCGCAACAATTATTTTTAATTTTTGTTTGTCAGTTTGTCGATATTTCTGGTGATGATAATGAATGATGAGAGTGATTTTATTTTTATAAGGAATTCTGAATACTTTTAGTACAAGACAGGCACAGACAACGATATAAAATCACTTCGTTCTTTACGCTGTCATGATAGCGGTAGTTTTGCCCCTATATAAAAAAGAGATACAAAGAGATTACAAATAGATATAAAGAAATTACTTATCTCTAACATTGTTATTAATACCTCTAAATCTTCAGAACAAAGTGATTGATCACTAAGTTATCTGTATTTACAATGCAATAAGTAAAGAAAACATATAGTTGAAAATTTAATAGTAGATATTATTACAGCCATACTGGCCTATTTCCAGGGGTCGTTGTCCTGAAGGTCGGGGTACATCGATCGTGCCCTTTGGGCGACATGGGGTGGGATCAGCTGGAATCAGACAGCGTTGCTGTCTTATATATATATATATATATCTATCTACTTTAATATATGATAAAATCAAATAAATATCAGCTTCACGCTGTATCCCGCACACAGTAGGGTAGACAGAGAGAATCTAGTGTTAAGACACTCCGTTTCCCAATTTCCGATAAATTCTGGAGGCATTGCGTGTTGAGTGGCGGAAATCAACGCCGCGTTTTGCTACGACCCCAGAGCGAAGAGATAGAAATATATATTAAAATAAATATTACCTCGAGTAGGGATCGAACTCTCAACCAGTCGCGGTTACTATATATTCGTTGCGATATAATAATAATTAGGATGTTGCGTATGCATTGAGGCCGTTTAGAGAAGTGTTATTATGTTCAATTTCCACTCGGAGCAATAATTATATTTAAATTATTTTTATTTCCCCGCTATACACAAAGCAGTTAACACGCAATATCCCGCTAATTAGGCAGAAAGTGGGAAAGAGAGACAACACTAAATATCCACTGGTACACTGCTATGCTATGTTAACCTTTTTATAGAAGAGTGGAGATAGAAAATTTTTAAAGTAGCATCTCCCATCTTCGCGGTTTATCTTACTGAATAGGGTAAATCTCTCATTTAACGATTAAAATTTTATCGAATTACAGTGAAATTCACAAGAATTATCTCCAAACTTCATATATCTATACAATGTACATGCAATACATGTTTGAGAAAATCTATTATTGGAGGCACTTGCCAATGTAATAGAATCCAAAACTATGATTTTTTTTAATGTTTTGTTATTTAAATGCAGTTTTTACTATTGTATTTTGGCAAATTTTCCTTAACATTTAGTGATTGTTTCAATCAAATCGATTCATAAAAAGCACACCAGTATATATATCTCATTATAAAGTATTTTGTTCGACAAAATTGCTACAAAATGATGGCGTTATTGAACTGGCTAAAAGTTTAGTTTAATGTATGTATATTGTCTTTATAAGTAAGGCATAGGGATTCAAATTATTAAGTAAGTTTAAGCAGGGGAAGCCGCGGGCGGGTCTCAAGTCAGAAATTAAATCAATCAGAAACTAAATCCGAGATGCTGCTTGTTAAGTGGCAGATGTCAACGCCGCATTTTCCTACTAGACCGAGAAGAGAACCTATAACAATCACGTCTGCTCTCCGACGCTGCTCCACTTCGCCTCAATGGATCCAAAATTCTATTACTGTTACATATTAAATTACAGTTAGTATAGCCGTAGCGACCCATTTCTCCGGTCATTGCCCTCAAGGTCGGGATTGATCGATTGTGCCCTTAGGGTGGAATCTACGATGGTTCCTTATAGCAGCTGAGCGTCAGCTGTATGATAATATACCTAAATAATATATTTTTTATAGCGTTACGCTTTTCCCTGCATAGCTGAATAGGCAGAGGGAACCTAGTGTTAAAACATTTAGTTCTCCATTTTCCGCCAAATTTCGAAACGAAACTCTACAATGCGCATTGTCTTCTTAGTAGAAGAAATGAAAATAATTCATACTCCCAAAGAGGAGTTGTACTCACACTTGTTGTGTTTACACTCAGACATTGAGTCGCTGCGCAACGACGATCTATATATGGACTTCCGTAATTAAAAAAACTTTTAGCCAAATTTGACTCAATTTTTTTCAATGAAAATGACTTACGATTTTCACTTTACTTATCGACCGATTATGTTTTGTGTAGCACAACAAAATGGATGTTAGAAACTCTACATTCTTGACTTATAAAGGTAAAATTTCTATACTCTTAATAAGGAAAGAGGATGAGGACCTACCGAGGGCATGTATGAGTTTAATAACAGTGACCTAGGTTACCTAGGTAACCTAGGTTACCTAGGTTACCTAGGTAAAGGTATGCAGAGACTGTAGCATTTGGCACTCCATTCTCTTTAGCTCCCCAGTAGAGATTAAGCTTGAACTTTACTATATAGTAATGTTTATATATTTTTAGCTTTAGATTGCACACAAGCTTGGTATGCAGAGGGAACCAAGTGTTAAGGCATTTCGTTCCTCATTTTTCGTTCAATTCTAGAGACATAACGAAAGAACATAAAATATAATATATTTCATTTCCTCGAGTGGAAATCGAAGGCCACAACCTGTCGCGGTTACATTCACACGTTTGTACGCCTGCGCCACGACTGGCCTCTACTATTATGCTTTAATTTTATTATTTAATTATAGCATACTCATAGATTACTATTTAAGCTATCCCGAAAGCTGCTTTAAAAAAAAGCAAAATTAATTATAATTAATTGTATTTGGATGATCCAAAAAAAATATTGAGGCACAGTTGGAATGTATGTTAATAGAGTAAACGTAATAATTTTAAGTGAACATTCATTCAGAAGAAAAGTTATATTACAAATTTTCCGATCTTAATCATTTTATCCAACAAAGTGCGGCGTTAAGTTCCGTCACTTTATCTACGTTTTTTTAATTTTGTACTTACTCTTCTTAAAATGGGTAAAAACTTTAAAAAGGACTCTCCTCACAATTTATTTAATAAATAAAGAAAACCCATACCATACCACAAAATAATCGTTCACGTGAGTTAATCCTCGAGTAGGTCAACTTTCCACCGAAGTGCTTTTCAACAAACATTATACATTCAAAGCAGGCTTGTACCAATCTCGCGATACTATCCTAATATCCCGTGCTATTAAGCCGTATATTTTTATGCTCCATATATTTTCCACTTTTACTACAGTTTTCTTTTAAGAAATAAATATTTTGTAATGCAACTTTATATAAGCTGCTTCTTGAATAATAATATTTAGGGGTTGTCACTTTCATTCAGATTTAGTAGACGGCGCGAGACCCGTAGCTTATGTTGATATTATTATAGTTTACTAGTGGGCGCGCGCAGCTTCGCCCGCTGAAACACCACGAAACACGTGTTCAATAATTTTAAAAAATCGGTGCCGATTTAAAAAAAAATCCATACAAATTTTCAACCTCTACTTCATCCCTTTAGGGTTAAAATTTGCTAAAATCCCTTCTTAGTGGATGTCCAGATTATGAAAGTAAACATTTGTCCAAATTTCACGTTTCTACTATCAGCGGTTACGGCTGTGCGTGCGTCTTACCTCAGTCAGTCAGGTACATGTCCTTTTATATATAGGTTAAGAACTTGCCAACTAGGAACTCAACGCGACACTTAGTCTTGTCACCAGATTGAGAAAATAAAAATAATTCCTTATCCCAAGTGAGAATCGAAACAACGACCACAATCACGCTTACAATCGAACGCTATACCACTGTTTTACACCGTCCTCAAAACATAACAAAATATAACTTATTTTTAATAAAATTACCATATAAATAAATAAGGTTTCATCTATCCGATGAAAGATTTATATGTTCATATTCTTCATACATATATACTATAAAATGTGGAAACCTTTTGACATTCTACGATGCTAGCAGTCCATCCAATCAGAAAATTGAAGGAACCAGAGCGCGCCTAACTACGCCCGCGGCTAGGAAGAGCTCAGATTGCTATATGCTATATAAGTACAGTACGGCACATAAGATAGTATCTTATATGCCGTACTATATCTTGAAGATACGATGTATTAGTAATTGCATGAAATTGTATTTGAGTATACTAGAAACATATAGATAATTTAGGTTAGACTTAGAGTTTATATAGTATTCTAAGCTTTACGCTGTATCCCGCAACTGGGAAATTAGAGATCCAGTGTTAAGACACTCCGTCCTCATTTAGACACGTCTGCTCCTACTTTCCGGAGAATTCTGGAGGCGTGAAAGTTGTCACGCTTATAGTCGCTTGTACACCGGCGCTACGCCGCTACGAATTAAGAAGAAATGAATCCATTCTGTCGCACAATTCTCACTTGGGGATATGATTAGACACTCCGTTCCCACTAACAGACTTCCATTCTCCACTGCAAGGCATTGCATGTTGAGTGGCGGAACTCAACGCTGCGCTTTGCATCGTTATCAGAGTGAGGTAATAAAAGCATTAAATGTTTCATTCGCGCAAGTGGAAATCGAACCCACAACAGTCATCTGTACACGTGCTCCACGACAACCTCAAGCTGTGTTATCAGCGGTGATAAATATAAAACAATATTAAGCCTATTTTTATTTTCACTAATATAAAATTAAATCATATAGAATATTAATACTTATATTATATTCAGTTTTTGGCACTACAGTAATTTCAGGAATTTTGAGTCACTTTCATTATAAAGTTTTGTCGTTTACTATTTTAATATCAACTACCATCGCTTTTACAGTCAGATACCTCTACACCACGACGATCTCAATTATTTAAGTATCATCTATTTCTTATTCAGCTTCACGCTGTATCCCGCATGTAGCAGGGTAGACGGAGGGAGCCAAGTTTTAAGACACACCGCTACCAACCTTCCGGCGAATTATGGATATTTTGCATGTTAAGTGGTAGAACTCGACGCCAGGCTTTACCTCGACGCCAAAAAAAAATGAAAATATAAAATATTTTATTTTCTCTAGTGGGTATCGAACCCACAAACAGTCGCGGTAACGGCGATGTGGCTGTCAACAACTTAACACCCTAACTTAACGTTACCAAAATATAAAGTGTTAAATGTTGGCTTAAGAAATATAAAATTTGGCTCAACATCGGTCAGTGACTGGACGCGAGCCAGTTCAAGAAGTAAGATATAAGTAATTCCGCTGACATTTCAAGTCCTCTACAAACTAGACCGACTCTCATACTCTGGTTGTGGGTTCGATCCCCACTCGAAGAAATTAAATATTTATTTACATTTATATATTCATGTCTCCGCTCTAGTGTCAAGGCAAATCGCGCCGCTTAGTTCCGCCATTTAACACGCAATGCCTCGGCGGAAACTGAGGAACGGAGTGTTTTAACACTAGGTACCCCCTGCTTTCCCTGCTGATTGCGGGATACACGGTCGAGCTGATTTTTTAATTCAATTTATTGATTGTATTTCAAATTTTTTTCATATCCCCATCTGGTAAATATAGCGTGGCGTTAAGTTTCGCCACTCAACACACAATATCTCGAATATTGGGAAAGAGGAATGGACTGTCTTGCACTTAGAATGTGTGTGTGAATTAAATATTCCCACGAGCGGGAATCGAATACAACCTACGACGACTTGCATAATACAATATAATCTAGATCCCATTTAACATTTCTAAAACCAAACGAGATAAACAATTAAGCAAAAACTCCCAACCAATAATCAAGTCCATATTGAATATTCATAAAGGTTGAAAAATTCGGACAAATATTTGTATTGAAGCCGTAATTGCTTCATTCCGCGAAGTAGTATCCAGGACACTGCGGTAAACTACGGCTACGGCGAGGGCTGGCGGTCGGCCAAAGGATCTACGTTGCTAGATGTAATGGTACGCTGGGAAACTGTAAGGTATTTGTATTTGATAATGGTCGCTTACATCAATAGTAACGTAGAAATCTATTTACATTTATTTATTTTTTTATTGTTTTTTAAGTAATTTCTATATTTCAGGTAGTCGTGGTGCAGCAGTACAACCTATAAGTGTAAACGCGACGGTCGCTCTTTCGTGCCTCTTTCTACTTTGTTGAGTGGAATGCAGTTAAAAACTGGTTAAGCTATCATAACATGCCGAGGTTTTTTGAGAAAAGTCGTATTATATAAAAATAAATAAAATAAATCAGCTTCACACTGCACAATCGGCAGAGGGAACCTAATTTTAATACACTCCGTTCCCCACTTTCTATCGAATTCTGAAGGCATTGCCTGTTGATTGGTTTTGCCTCAAGACCAGAGCGAAGAAATGGAAATATAAATTTAAGCAAGTATTTCATCTCCTCGAGCGGGGATCGAACCCACAACCAGTCGGTTTTACAGTCACTCTTTGTGCCCCTGCATTGCGACTGGCGTCTCATACCGTATAATTGTATTATTTGTATAAATATTGTATTTGATATTATTGTAAGTTCTCTAGATATTTCTTTTACTTTCACATTTACTTCTCCGTAGAAAGAAAATATTGACAACAAATAAGAAACCCCTGTATCACTTTGTAGCGTTGCTCCGAACTTTATGACACATTAAAGTAAGTAAACACGATCCACGAAGGAACTACGTTTTTATTGCAAGACGAGAGTAGCGTAAAAATCTCGCCAAGTTTATTTCGTTTTCACAAACTGACCTATAAATATTGGATGACAAGTAACTGCGGTGTATTTACAATTTAAATTATTTGTTTTTGTTATTTCAGAATTTTATGGCCTTAATAAATAATTGGGGCCAGTCGTGGCGCAGAGGCACAAAAGTGTGGCTGTAACCGCGACTGGTTGTGGGTTCGATACTTGTAGAAAATGAAATATTTAATATTTGAACGTCTTCGCTCTGTAACTCTTTTAGAATTACTTGGCTGTCAGTTAAGTTTTTTCTAAGTCTCTAAATGTAGGTGAGAGTAATGCCCAACCAACTGAAATTTTGATATATTTTAAGTATATTATATTTTATTCTCGTTCGTACAGTCGCCACCTAATATTTAACCGCAGTAAGCACCACACAAAACTTTGTAATACAGATAACATATAAAATATATTAATTTAAAGGCAGAATGCGTAAATACCTCAGCCTACAAAATTGACACTTCGCATATATCGTATCATATAACATCATTAAAGCACAAAAAGTCCACACAGTATGCGAGCGAGGTGACCTCTTTACTGAAGAGGTCGTTGACTTCCCGTAGTTTAGTGCGGGTTTCGCAAAAACATTACAGCTTACAGGTAACTAAAGATTTATGCCAAGAAATTGTGTTTTTATTCACATTATAGGCACAAGTTGAAGTCGACAAGGCTTTAGGAAATTTTCATAATTTAGTACCAATTTTATGTTCTGAAAAATTGGATTTGTAATTTGCATTGCAGTTCTTTTTTATTTTACGGACTTGAACCAAGATAGACAGAGATCCACAGGCATAGTCATAGAGATATGAGGGGGGTGGGGGTTTAGTCTTGGCCCACCTTAAAATATCCCAGTGCCCACTCCAGGATTTTCGCCAACCAGAATATATGAAATAATAAATGTAACGCATATCTATAGTAAAAAATTGTTACCTTATGTCCATTTATTTAAGAAACCAAATAAATAACATTCCATACCTCCAAAACTCCAACCAATTCTGCAACATTAAAATTCAAATATTAGACGATTCATACAAATGATATTCAAATAGATTTCACATTCACAGTAGAACTTCGGCTTTGTTCGAAAACCAGCCTCAAATGTACGCGGCTATATATATATATAGATAAAATTGAAGTGTCTGTCTGTAATTTTAAAATAACTGTGTTTTCAAGTGCATATAGTTTTTACACGATGCTCAGATGCAAGCAAACTATTTTAATTATTTTGTCTGTCTTTCTGTTTGTTTGGGCTAATCTCCGGAATAGTCGAACCCATTTTTATGGGATTTTCACTGTAAGGTAAAGAAAGTTGTGGAGGAAAATATATTCTACTTTTTTTATTCCGAACTTCCTGCGGAATCTGGATTTACCTGGGTAAAACAACGTTTTGAATACGCGAGTATTTATCTCTCTGATAAATATGATATAACCAAACATTTTCTATGAAATATCTACAATATTTTGACGTGCGAAACCAAATACAATTCTAAAAGGTTTAAATGACTTTTTAATAAATACTAAATCAACCGACCAAAATAAACTTAAATACACTTAAATAATACTTAATAAATAATTGAGTACTTCAAGCGGGCGAAGCCGCGGGCTGGCTGCTAGTAATCTAATATGTCTCGTACGTCCTTTCATACTATTATGCCTTGGATGCCTATTCATTCGGCGTATTGGGGCCAGCTCTTTGTGAAATGTAAACAATGACAAGTCAACCTAGCCTTATTAACGTCTTTTGTTGTATTTTTAAGTTTTATTAGGTTATTAAAACTTTAATTTTAGCTTTGGTATTAATTTAATATAGATATATATACATATATATTTTTTTACTTTTTAGCTTCACGCTGTATTCGTATAGCAGGGTAGGCAGAGAACACCGCGGAACTCAACAGCGTGCTTTGCCTTTTACCAGAGCAATCCCGTTACAGTCACAGGTCTCCATCTGCGTCAAGACTGCCCCTACATAAAAAGATCAGTTGAATTTTTTTTTGTATTTTCTAAAAATCAGGCGCAAAAAGGTATTTTAATGACTTAATTAACTTCTATCTAAGTTATCTCTACAATACCTGCCATGTATTAAAAATTATGTGAAAAAGAGAAACGAGATATAATAGAAATGATATATCATTTATAACATTTAAAAGTGTTGTTCCTCAAATAATAACTTATAAGAGCACGTGTAATAAATTCGACGTAGCTTGATCAGAACGTACCTATGGCTTAATAATCGCAGCGCTTTAACAATATCCAAGTTCCAAAGTTCAAATACCGCTGCTTTCAATTCGTTACCTATACGTTTTCTAAAAAAGTTAAATATATAGTTTGCGTTATCTTTGGATTACGAATGTTGCCTTCATGGCACATTTTATGCGAGCTATAGGCACGTCTGTTAGTACGTGTGTCCAACAGACAATAAAAGAAGGAAAATGAAAGATCCATTCTTATCTTATTATAATAAAAACACACCAGTCTGACTTTTTAACTCTCTTTTTTCTTTACATAAAGAGAGAGACATGTAACTTCATTTGCTTTCTCTTCTTGTCAATAGACACATTTTAGGTTTCTATCCTATTCATAATACTTCTATGATATTTTTTAAAAAATTGAATATATAAATTTCTTTCTTACTCTTGAAAACTAAAATATCAAAATCTCAACTAAAATAAAGCACTGGATTCAGACATTAAGAACGTGAAAAGTGTACAATGGGCTATTTGTTTTTATTTCATGTTTTATTTATCACCTTTAAGTTAAAAATAAAAGAAATATAAAAATATATCTCAATAACCCTTAAAAATTGTAATGTCACAATTTTTCATTCAAGCCGTCCCTTGGGTGTGATTTTAACACAAAACTACATATACGTTTCAGTTTTGTGGCATTCATAAATGTTATAACTTTTTCTTTTAATATCTTCCACATTTTATACTCTACTCATTTGGAAATATTAGGTTGTGCGTGGGAAGAGATCAAAGTCGCGTTTTACTCAATCACTAGTTTCTGCCTACGACTTCGCCCTTATGGTACGAGTAAAATTCATTTATAAGAGATAGAGAGAGAATAAGACTTTGGTCGTGGTCAGTCGTGGCGCAGGGGCACAAACGTGACAGGTTGTAAGTTACAAGTAAAGACAGGTTGTAAGCTATGAGTAACGGGGCAAAGATCGCCACTAAACACGCAATGCCGCAAGAACAAATTCTTCCTCCAAAGAGGAAAGTGAGGATGGAAGTTTCTTAATAGGATCGGTGTTTTGAATCACAAGTGTCTTTCTCACACATTTAATTGCTTACTTTACTTTGCAAAACCTTGCACGTTTAAAGGCAGAGCTTAACGCTGCACTTTATCGTACTGGAACAGTAAAATTCATTCCTCAGAGTGGAAATCGAATATACAACAACCGACGCGTTTTCTGGCAGACGCTGTGCTACGCTACGCTACGACGCGACGCGACGACCTAAATAAATTACAAATAAATTAATTTAAATCAAATCAGCTTCCCGCTGTATCCCGCAAACAACAGGGTAGGCAGGTAAGTAAATATTTCATCTCCTCGAGTGGGGATCGAACCCACAACCAGTCGGTTTTACAGTCACACGACTGGCCTCACGACCTAAATAAATTACAATTAAATTAAATTATCCAGATTTAAAATATCGCAGTCAACTTATTAATTTGTGAAGTTACTCTCACAAGTAAACTGACATAAATTGGATCGGTACTGAACCGTGGAAACAGATTTAAACCACTCAACGGCTGATCAAATATTTATTTTCTCGATAAAATATGTAAACGTTGCCGTTCGACACTCCGCTCTAAGCAAATTAAGTTAAAAAAAATATTTTTTTTCAGCTTCATGCTGTATCTCGCCTATAGTAGTGTAAACAGAGGGAACCTAGTGTTAGGGCATTACGCATACGGGATACAGCGTGAAGTAAGAAAATAAAGTAAGAATATTAAATTATATCAGGCCTTACTTAGATCACTCATTTAGAATCTGAACACGAACTTTCAACATCCTTAAGATTATGTAAATGTTCACAAAAGTATTACCACATAAAATATTATACTGAAGGGACAACAATGAGTTCATTTTACAGCTTTTTTACAACTTTTATTGCTAATTCCGGCTGACTGTTTGCACTCGCGTTAACCTACTTTTAAAATAAATGTATTCTATTTACATGACACAATGGATGATATATTATACGGAGAATATAAAAAAAGTTATATTTTTTTAGCCGCTTGATATAGCTTTACTCGAGTATTAATATATTTTTATTAGAAATTAAACTTTGTGAATTTTTGTTTCACGCTGTATCCCACAAATAACATAGGGAGACCTCAGAACCTATTGTTAAGACACTCCATTCCTATTTGGACACTTCCTTCCCTACTTTCCGTCGAATTCTAGAGGCATTGCGGGTTGAGTGGCGAAACTCAACGCCGCGTTTTGCCTCTATACAAACGTGAGAAAAAAAAATAACTCGTTCCTCAAGTGGAGATCATTGCAACTTGGATAAACACTAAAACACTGTCATACTACGCCACGATGGTCTTATAAATTAATAACTATTATTAAATATATAAATTAATCATTGTTAAAAGAAAAAAATATTAAATTTCTAAAGAGGTATATATGATATATATAAGAATTTCCAAATGCCGGCATGTAAACGAAATGGCATAGTCAAAGGTTAAAGTGAAAGAGCACCGATGCAAAAGGTCAGCATATATTGAAATTTGAAACTTTCTACGAACAGTTTTAACGAATTATTTTTATTTATTTTTTTTTTATTTTTTAAGTATTCTCAATCGAATTTCCATATAAATATATTATTATTTTCAGCTTTATGTTGTATCTCGCATATAGCGCAGGCAGAAGGAACCTAATGTGTATTGTAAGGAGTGTCTTACTCCTTACAATACACATTAGGACTCCTTTCCACACTTTCCGCCGATTCCTTCAGGCATCGCGTGTTGAGTGATGAAACTCAACGCCGTACTTTAGTACCAGAGCGAAAAAAGGAAAATATGAATAAATAACAATTCATACTCCCAAGCGAGCGAAAATCAAACTCACTACTGTTGGGTTTACACTCTGATGCACGTCACACACTTGCGCCCCTGCGCCAAAACAGCCTCTATTTACCTAATATATAATAATATAAAAAAAATCTACTTCACACTGTATCCCACACACAACAACGTAGGCAGATGGAACCTAGTGTTAAGCCACTCCATTCTCCACTTTCCATAGTATATGCAATTATGTTTTTTTTTATCTTGTTAACTCATTTCCTTATAATCAAATCTCAACCCACAACTAACGCTTGTATTGTCAGGTAGGTACATACTTATTTTCCAATTAAACCACTATTATATATGTTTTAATAAAGAAAATTTTAATGATGAAATCATCATACGAATAAAATGTTCTATTTTTAGTGAATACACTCATATAATACAGTAAAAGCCGTATTATATAATATATTTCATACATTGCGGTAATTGCTGCAGTAAATTGCTTTTCCCATTACTGCATTTCTTACTTGAAAACTGTCGAATGTGTGACCATTTTATATAAAAGATAGTTCCGTATATTTCTAGAGATTAAAACTTGGTTTGACTTTTGTTAGGAAACTCGTATGAGTCGCTATCAATCCTTAAACATGTTTTATTGCCAAGAAGCACAGCTTTGCAAGTTAGAACTTTGAACTTTTTTTCATATTAATATCATATTTTATTATGTAAATCCAAAACCACACTAAATCTCTTCAGAACGTAAAAATATTTTTATTGTAAATTGTAGGGGACAGTGCCCTGTGCCTACTTGGGTAGGGAATACTGCCCTTCCTGATTGTAGGAATAAAAGAATGGACTGTATAAATAAATATATATTAAAGTAAAAGTAGCCCGACAATGATAACGACTATGTCGGACTTAAGGTGACTAAAGTTAAAAGGTAAGTGAGGACGCGTGCCCGGTCGCTCCGTCCGTCTCTGCTCCCACCGCCGTCGCTCCGTCGCCGCGCCCCGCTCTAATGACGCGCGATGCACTGCCCGCGCGCAATGGCAGGCGCAGTGTCCTCAACATAAATATATATTATTATTCCTCCAGAAATCTATATAAACCTAGTAGAGCTTTTTCTAAACTGTTTCCTCCTTTTATATATATTTATTAGTTACTTATTTAGAAAACGTATAAAAATTTGAACGTAGCGGGACTCGAACCCGCGCCTGCTGGACACCGACCAGGCGCTCTGACCACTTAGCCATACGTTCTCATAGAGCTACGTCGAAATTTTTATACGCTTGTTACAACTCATTTATGTTGTTAGTATCTCTGTAGGGAGATTTTTACAAATTTCCGCTACCCAAAGATAATTACTAACAATAGCAATAACTCATTCCCCCGAATGCAAATCGAACCCTCAACCTTCAAGTTTTCGTTAACGCCCTGAAAAAAAACTAACAAAACTACAACTTCTATCACATATAAGCGCTACGGAACCCTAAATCAAAAACTTGATAGCACAAAGCATTTGTTGTTCATTTACAGTCGTACATAATGCACGGTCTTATTATGTCAATTGGGAAGTTCCATGAGACCGCGAGCGAGCGGCGGTCAGGGTCGAGTGATTGCGTCTAACTAAAGCTGCTAGATTTAATGCTGGTATTTGAAAAGACGCCATCGCCATACTGACGCTGTGACGCAGTGTGTGTGCTTATAATTATACATGGTAGTTGTGAGTTCTAATTTTATTTGTAAGCAAAGCTTGAAGGTAGAATTTAATATATTTTATATAAAAATTTAAAAATTTCCAGTACGTTCGACTATAAACTTTTTATTTTTCTACTGCTTCACTCTTTTTCTCGCACGTAACAGAGTAGTTAATGGGAACCTAATGTTCGGAGAAACGTCGCCGCACAGCGTTTTATCTTATTACTAGTGCGAGAAAATTAAAATAATTCATTCCCCCGAGTTCGTATCGAAAGCACAATCATCGCGTTTACAGAGAGACGTTGCGCCCCTGCGCTACGACGATTTTTTTGTAAAAATTTTGCGAATTTTCTTCTTTGTCCGCACGCGCTGGGTTAGATTAGTCAAAGTTCAATCTGTGCGCGTAAATTAGAAATCGCTCTACAGCTTAACTCTATGGGACATATTTTGACCATTTACTCAGAAACTACAATTACAATCATCACCAAACTACTTCGCCGGTATCACCGTGTCGTCCACAACGTTCCTGCAACATTTCAGAGCTGTAAGTTTAACGGATTAAGACAGGGATGGGTAAGTATAATGAAATCAAATATATAAATAAAAGCAATTCTTCTTTAAATAAATATTTATATTCAGAGAATATTTATATGAATTTGAAAGAATATCAGGATCAAGTCAAACATTACAATGACGGTTTTATTAAGAACTTGTAGTTTTATCTCTACATCCAATAATTGATTGTATTGATCAATAATGTCCTCATTATTCGGAAATAACTTTTTTCCTCAAAACAATGTACAACTCTTTGCAAATTTTTAGAAGAAAAAATATTCAGTCAATTTTGACCCGGTTTCAGTCAGCTAAACGTTCAGTGTAGATATTTTTTAATATTTTTTGATAAAATTTCAACAGATAAGATAACTTATAAAAAAATTGTTGCCGCAGACTAAGCTTGTCATCAAAATTTTCAAACGTGGCATGTGTGTCATTGGTTCGCCATCCTTGGTCTAGCATTACAATTTAACATACTATTTACCAGTAAGGGTTACAACAATACTTCATTATCTATGACATTTTCACAAAAATAGGCTTAATATTAATTACCTACATATTAGAACAAGCCAATTTAGTTTTTATGAAGCGAAAATTCTTAAATTATATAAAGGTATTAATGATTCATGTCACTGGACTAGGCATATCATAGCACACAATTAAGCATTCTTTAACTGCGACGCTTTAGTATCACATTCAACTCTTTCTTCTTTTTAGCTTATAGTAGGGTATGCAGAGGGAACCTATTATCAAAACACTTCACATTTACTCCCTCATATCCTCCTTAATTCATTTCTTCGGGAGGAAATCGAGCCTCCAACCATCATGTCTACAATTGGAGGCTCCGGTATAGCCGCTATACTGGTATACTACGAGGGTCTCAATACTGTTTCTGTCATTTAGTTTTTTTTATTGCAATTTATTATTTCATACAGCAATCAGCATATGTATAAAATAAAAGAAAAAAATATACTTATTAATATAAATATTTAAACTTCATTCAGCTAACAGTATATAAAATCGTAGTATCTCGCAAATACATAAAGAAGCCTCGCCTTGGTACAACTGTGAAGTAAAGGCTACATTAATAATGCATTTTATCTCAGGTAACCCGGCCACTAACGAGACTAGGGCTCTGGGGAACGGAACGAGTGGCCATTAGATATTATGGTACTCCAAGACGTCATGTTCACGCAGTTTTACTATTTCCTTTAACATAATATAAGAAATGTTGAGGCCGTATGGCGCAGCGGCATGAGCATGTGACGGTAAACACAAAGGTTGTGAGTTCGATTCCAACACGGACGAATTAATTGTTATCTGTTAATCCGCGATCAAGAGCAAGATCCGCCGCTCTTTACCTTCGTACTATTCAACCCGCAATGCATTAAAAACTCGACGGAATGTGGGGAACGGAGAGTCTCAACACTAGGTTCCCTCTGCCTACCCTGCTATATGTGGTATACAGCGTTGCTGAAAGTTTTTTTATAGATTTGACCCCTGCTTACGGCAAGCTTTAAGTTTATTTACTTTTATTGTGTGAAGTAAAAAAAAAATATGCAAGAAACTTTTAAAGCAAAATAATTAACTACGGGTAACAAAACATGGCCATAAAATCTTAAGAATAAGAGATTCAAAGTTATGACTGTGATAATTTCAAATGTTGGAAACTGTTTTCAACACATTTAAATATCATGAATCTCTTACAATAAAAAAATTAAGATTTTTTTTTGGTTATAGATATAAATTAAATATTTTTTTTATTTAAAACAATAACGTTAGCACAAAAAGTAAGCAATGATTCTGTCTGGAGTTCAGAAAACCGTATAATACATACAGGTCTTTGCGTTTCAGGTACTAAATCGTTTCTAGTTTTTAATTTCTTGAGCAAAGATAATATTTTATAATACAAGCTAATATTTTTTTATCTAAACTGTTATATTAAATAGCAAAAGTGTCCAAAGATATTCGACAAAACAAAAAAAATCCAAGGATTACCTATTAAATATATTTTTCCAAAACTATTTATTTAAAAACCATTAAATCATCACTTGTTGCAAATTAATAGTACTTAATGCAAATTATAACAAATAATATTATATAAATTATAGATATTATATATAGATTACCTAAATTATACATAGACAAAACAAAAATCATCAGAAGTATGGTAACTTTTTCCACGGTTTTTTTCTCGTGGTAACCGTTGTCATTGTTGACAGATACGTCCATCGGCGTCATATATATTATTTTTCTCAATAATTATGTCTTCGATTGTTTCCATTTCATTTTGTAGATTAAAAGTTAACATTAATTAATAAACAGAATGCGAGTTATTTGATAGTTATTCCAAAAGGAGCGATCGCTCGTGTTGCACATAAAGACGAGTAACATTTTAATAATGAAAGATGTCGCATTATGGATCCATGTACAACAGGACAAAACGAAAGTGTATAGTTGACAGTGTGCATTTAGTGATACTTTTATAAGATTTAGTTTTATAAATAGTTTTAAAATGGCGCAGACCGTAAGACGCCCCGTCGAGGGCAAATACCCCTCATGTTATATACCAGGTAGAATAATAGAGAGGAGAGCCAAAGCAAGAGCATTGAGGTGAGTAAAGAAATAATACACCGTTATATCGATCCTGTTTTTAAACGTGTCACATACGCATATCGGGTATTTCAGGTTAAAATGGTAAATAATTTCCATTTTAAAATTTCGCATGTCATTAAAGCTGTAGTATTTGTTATGGACCTAAACCTTTTGTATCAGACAATAAACCAATTTTTTGTCTATTGAAATTTTATTAATAAGATTTATTGTTTTTAATATAAATAGAAGTATTTAAAAAATTATGTTTACATATGCAAACATTGAGTTGTCAATATTCTAATTACTATTTGCAAATAATTAACTTGAGTTAATTCTTTAATGGTGTTATTATTGAAATTACAAGAATGTTTGTCATAATATCATGTTCTGAATAAATATGTTATCAAGTTAATATGCATGATCATGAAATAAAATCAGTGACTGAACAATAAATTATTCTCTGATTTCTTACCCTTATGGTTGGCTTAATTTTAATTATATGGGAGCATTCTTATGGTTTTTACTCTTAGGGTATAATTGTGATTAAACACACAACATTTTCGTTTTGTTCACCACTAGTTAATTTCAATATAGTTACATTTAATAATATGTTTACATATAAATCTCATTTATATATTTCAGATTAGAACAACAAAGAAAACCTGACAAACCAGAAGATTTTGTATGTTATTCCGATAGTGATAGCGAGGAGGAGACACCTGCACAGCAGCACAGGGTGTTGAGTACATCTTACAACTTTGTTGACTATGTACGATCTAGGGAAATACAGGCTCCTGAGGTATATTTTTTGTTCTTTATATTGTATCTTAGATATAGCAAAGGGAACCTAATGTTGAGACTCAAGTTAAGACTAACCAACCATTGTGTCATTTCATTACTTTGCTATAGTAATAAAATGAAGAGGGACATTGAATGCCACTACCCAACACCATACAATTTGTCAAAAATTTTACAGAAAATGGAGAATGTAGCATTTTAAAACCATGTCTACCATCCCTGCTATATAAGGGAAAATATTTTTAAACAGTTATGAGTTGCCTGACTGTTAACACAACGGTTGTGGATTCAATTCTCACCTCAGAGAATGAATAATTTCCATTTTCATAATTGGGGTAACAAAACTTGTCCTTGAGTTGAGTTCCATCACATACAATTTCTCAAAAATTGAGCAGTATGTTGGGAACAGTCTGTTCCTATTTTATCTACCTGCTTGTGTGCAATACAAAAAAAAAACAATAGAATATTTTTTTAAAATTTTCATTTAATATAGCATCAATGACCTTCCCCAATCAACATTGTTATCACTTTAACAACAGAAAAGATAAGATTAATTAGTATTATATATAATTTACTCTCTAAATCTATTGTTTTACTTTTTAGTGTGATGTTGTTATTTTTTTAGCTTCATAAAGTATTCCGCATATAGTAGTCAGATATAAGCTAGTGTTAAGATAATCCATTTCCCCAATTTCCACTGAATTTTTTGAGGCATTGTGTGTTGAGTGGTAGAACTCAAAGTTACTAGAGCAAGGGAATGAAAATATTAAATAATTCATACTTCTTAGTGGGAATCAAACCCACAACTGTAATATTTATGCCACTGCACGACAACGCCAGCACCTTTTAATATACTATAACAAGAAGTTATCATAAAATAACTCAAATAAGATTTAAACTACTTAAATATTTCAGAAAATATGTAAAAACTTTACCCATTTAAGGTTTTATTACTTCCCAAAAGGCATTGGTTTGAGTCCCACTACATTCAAGTACTGATATGTTTTCTTAACTATTTTTGTGTTGAAAAAAAACAATTCTCATTGTTTTTATATTTGAATATCTTTATAATTAAATTATAAATATTTTCTTTATTCATTTTGCACATAGAGATTAATATAATTGAAAGTCATTTTATTGTTTGTTAATAAAAAAATCATTGTCTGTAAAAAAACTAAAATGATTATTGTCTGTAAAAAAAACCAAAAAACCATGTTTATTATATGGAAGCTCTAATATTTATTTTGTTCTTATTTTTACTATTTGTTGTAATAGTGGCAACTGAAATCATCATCTGTGAAAATTTATCACAGTTTATGAGATACAGCCTGGTGACAAACAGACAGTGGATTCTTAATAATAGAGGTGCTTTATCCTTTTGGTATGCAACCCTAAAACAGTGTTACACTTTTATTAACATCGCGAAGAAAGCAAAGGCATCTGTAGTGTCGAGATACTACAGATTTACTCCATTTTCTGCCCTAATTTAATAATTATTTTTTTGTACCTTTCAGCCTAGATCAGTGGACCCCTCGTACGCGACCCGCCATATGCTCACCCACGACATGTTCCGCGAAACACCAGTCAATTTAGGCAATATGAACAAAGTCTTCTGTTCACAATGGCTCTCGGACAGACAGATTGTTTTTGGCACTAAGTGTAATAAGGTATGTGACGATTTTTGTTTGCTTCTTTTTTTAGAAGTATTTAATGGGGAAGTGTACTAAATGTAAATAAAATAGATCAGCTACACGCTGTATCCCGCACATAGGTAGGCAGATGGAACCTAGTGTTAAGACACTCCGTTCCCCACTTTCGCCAATTTCTGGATGTATTGCGTGTTGAGTGGCGGAACTCAACGCCGCGTTTTCCCCTCGACACCAGGGCGAAGAAATGAAAATATAAATGTAAATAAATATTTGATCTCCTCGAGTGGGGATCGGACCCACAACCAGTCGATTTACAGTGATCACTTACCATCTGATGACCCCGTACGCTCGTTTGCCTTGTCTTTTTCCATAAAAAATATATATATTTCATACTCAATACGTACGCACCGTACATGCTTAAGCTAGAAAGATGAATCTACAAATAAGTCACTGTTCCTCAATCTAAACCTATTTAAGACCTATCCAGTTATCATTTTTTTAAGAACACAGAAAACAAGGGCCAAATTTTCTTAAACTATATCGCATTACAAAAATTTTACCTTTCAGTTAATGGTATACGATGTAAGGTCAAGATCTTTAGACGCAATACCTACGTTAAGGCCCCGAGCGCCGTGGCCCGGCGTTGAACACCAAACTGGGATACACGCTTTACAAATAAATCCTTCTAGGTAAGAAATACCAATGTTTATATGAAATGTTTTTTTTTACAAGAGCCGTAACATTTCTGAACTGTTTTTGGCGTAAATCTTATCATTTCCTCGTTCGGTTTGAGTTCGGATACTCAACAGGCAATTCCTAAAAAAATCAGCAGAAGGTGGATAACAGAATTGAGAATGAAGTGTCTTAACCTAGGTTAACAGGTTCCTCCTGCTTACCCATCTATATGCGGAATACGACGAATGAAGCTAAAAAAAAATGTAAGTAGCTTATGACGTCACTGGTTGCTTGAAGTATTTTTTAATATTTTTTTATCTCTCAAAGTAGTTTTCCAACCGCCGAAAAAACTGAAAAAGGTTCTCTATTAGAAGCATATAGTTTTTAAATGTTTAAACTCTCATAACTTGAATTATTTTTTATTAGATAGACTAATTCACAATGTCATCATTTGTTATAAAATTATTGTATTTTTTATATTTAAGAATATTATTAAATCAAATTAAAATTAAAACAGCTTCACGCTGTACCTGCTCACAGTAGGGTAGGCAGAGGAAACCTAGTGTTAAGACACTTCGTTCCTCACTTTCAGCCGAATTTTGTAGGCATTGTGTGTTAAGTAACATCTGAGCCAAGAAAAGAAAATATACATTTAAATAAATATTTCATTTCCTCGAGTGGGGTTCGAACTCGGAACCAGTCGGGTTTACAGTTACACTTCGTGCTGCTGCGCCACGACTGGCCTCAAAAGTAAATAAAAACAATTAAACCGATTATATCGCTCCTGCACCGCACTCGCATCTTCGCTCCTTAAATCGATTAAGCCGTTTCTGAGATAAGCGTCGACAAACAGAAAAACCAACAAACAGACAACATTTTTAAATATCATTGTTTCTGGTTCTATTAGTTTGTTAAATGCCCACAAATAATATTTTTTCTAATGAAAATTGGAAATGCCTATGGTTTTAATAATTTTCACTTTAGAAATCTGAAGTACACTACAAGCATCCATTATTTATTAAACCAGGTATGTAATCCCCTGTGCTTAAACAAACAAATAATTCACAAATTTAAGCGGGCGAAGCCGCGACCCGGTCGCTAGTATTATATATTTTACAAAAAGGAATTGGTAAATAGTGTTTATATATTTAATTTTATTTTCAGGACACTATTAGCAACAGGTGCAAGAAATTCTTGTGAATTAGCCATCTATAGTTTACCTACACTTGATCCATTATGTGTGGGGGAGGCGCATAAAGATTGGGTAATATAATTTAATTTTTATGTAAATATTTTATATATTGCTTTGAATGTTGATGGATGTCAATATCACGATAATCCAGAGAGCAGAAAACTCCACACATCAATCAGTCAAGTACTGTGGTACCAACCAATCCATGAAAAAGATGGACACTGTTGCGGATGAAATAATAAAAAGCAATTGTAAATATTGACAGCGACTGGAAAGATATCCCAATGACCTTTCATCTGCCCTTGTATGTTATGCCAAAAGATTAAAAAGTGTAAATGATATTCTTTAAAAATAAAATATAAAAGAGTAAAAATAAATGCTACTAAATAAAAAAAGTGAAAAACAATATAATTAATATAAGGTAGATAGATGGTTTATTGAAGTCACGCCTTTAAAAGCCGACAGTATAAAATACATTTGCTAAAAATAAAGAGCTAATTGCAAATTCATCTCAAAAAAAAATGTTATGAATTTGAAATGAAATATTCAATATTCTCATTTTCTTACTATGATAATGAGGCCAAACGCGGCATTAAGTTTCACTACTTGACAAAGTACATCTATAATTTGGCGGCAAGTGTCAAATGTTCTAATTTAATCTAATTTCACGCCTTATCCCTAGCGGGGTAGTCATAGAGAACGGAGCGCCAAACGCTACGGTCTCACATACCTCTTTCGCCTCGTCCATTATCATCAACCTCTTCATACATGCCCTCCGGGTGGTCCTCATGCTTTTTACGTGACCTTCCCCTTTGATACTGTATTTTCGAAGGTCAACCGAGGTCTCCCCCTACCTCTCTTACCACTCACTTTTCCATCATAAATCTTTTTTGCCATTCTTTCGTCACTTATTCGTTCGACGTGCCCAAACCAGCTGAGCACGTTCTTCTTCATTCTCACCGTGACATCCTCGCTAGTATCTGCCATTTTATGTACCTCTTCATTGCGGATTCGATCAGCTATGCTGACTCCGCATATCCTACGAAGAGATCGCATCTCCACAGCATTCATCTTTCTTTCATTCTTCTTCTGCAATACCCACGTTTCGCTGCCGTATAACAGAGTCGGTACCAAAACTGCATTGTGTACGGCCAAACGCGCAGCTGTGCTGACATTTCGCCGTCTCATCAATGCAGCTAAGGCTCCGTTAACCTTGTTACCGGCAGCAATACGCCTTTCTACATCCATCTCGTATCTTCCATCTCTACTGAACATACTTCCCAAGTATACCACTTCATTCACTTGTTCTAATATCTTACCATTTACACTGATATTGCATGCCGTCTTTTCTTCATCTCTTTCAAAAATCAGAACCTTTGTCTTATTGCATTGAGGTTTAGACCATTATATTCACACCCTTCTTTCAGAGTGGTGACCAATGCCTGCAACTCGCATACTGATAACGCAATAAGCACTGCATCATCTGCGTACAGCAGGCAATTCCTATTCAGGTCACCTACTTTCACTCCTACATTACTTTGTTTCACTCCTTGGAGACAGCTATCCAAATACAAATTGAACAACCAAGCTGACATGAGGCAACCTTGTTTAACACCCGATCGAATGTCAAACCAAGGCGACATGCCAGCTCCTACTCGCACGCAGGCTGAGCGATCTCTGTAAAGAGACTTTACAGCCTGCAGCAAGGGTCCGCTCATATTGTACCGGGGTAGTATCTCCCATAATTTCGCTCTTACAACTCTGTCAAACGTCTTTTCCAAGTCCACAAAAGCACACAAAACTTTTTGGTTAACGGCCAAAAATTTTTCCGTGATCATGCGGAGGGAAAAGATCTGTTCCATACACCCTCTTCCAGGTCTAAAGCCTCCTTGGGCCTCCCACAACAGCCTTTCAGATCTCTTTTGCATTCTTCTCGCTAAAACTTTAGCATCAATTTTACTACCTAAGCTAATCAAACTGATAGCCCTATGGCTTGCGCAATTTATCTGTGAATCTTTGCCTATACAAAGGCACGATGACTGCATTCGTCGCCAATCGTCTGGAACCTCCCCTGATTTCCAGCATAAATTGCACGAAAGTGTCAAATGTTGATATAAATAATATACCAATAATGTTATTATTTTAGGAATATAAATAAACTCCTAGCTAAAAAATAAATATATATTTTTGAATACAATATTGCATGATGTCCAGATCTTGGACATGTGCTGGCTGGACGACGAGTACCTGGTGACGGGGTCGCGCGACTCCAAGCTGGCGCTGTGGCGCGCGCCGGCCGCCGCGCCGCCCGCGCCGCACGCCTACATGGCGCCCGTCGCGCTGCGCGACTGCAAGAACGGTGGGGGCACTCACTCTCAATACTATTATTATTATTCCAAAAAAGCTTTTTTAGCTTTTTTATAATTGGAACTTTTCAATAAATATATTTGTAAGTTGTAAGTCTTTCGAGTTTTTATAATTCAGATATATGTCTTTCAATGGCGAAATTTGTCCTTACCAAAAAAGTATCACCCGCGGTCATACACATTTCTTCATCAAATGTGTAGATGTGGTGTCACATATGTACATATGCGGATTACATAACTGCGGTTGCTCGCTGGCAGGTCAGAAGGTGCGCGCGCTGACGTTCAACGCGCAGTGGCGCGAGGTGGCGGCGCTCACGCTCAACGGGTACATCCACGTGTACAGCGCCGCCTCCTTCCGACAGACGCACTCGCGCAAGCTGCCCTCCTGCCAGGACCTCGTGTGCCTCGCCACGCAGGTACGCACGCCTATACACACTTTACGTATACTTATACTTTATCATTTTCATTTGAAAACTTTACAAAAATATATGTATTTTATTATCAATTTCTCTAAACCAATATTGATTTTAATCTGATCCATCGTGTCTAAATCAAATTTTATATCTGTGGACAGCAGGAAAGCGGTATTTACGCCATCGGGTGCAAGTCGTACACGCTGTTGCTGGACTGTCGTACATTACAGTCAGTTAAGAAGATAACCTCGAGGTACAATGGCTGTGGTATTCGATCGGCCAGCTTTAGAGGCGACATGCTGACTATTGGAACTGGTCTTGGTTGGTATTGATTTTGTTTAGCGTCACGCTTCAACCCGCAAATTGCAGGATAGATAGAAATACTCCGTTTCCCATGCACAGTCCAATATTCGATAAATTTAGATATTACGTGTAGAGTAACAGAACTCAATATTGCATTTTGTCTACCAGAACCGAAGAGTTCCTCAGTTTAGCAAAGCCTGTTTACATTTAACCAAAGAAATTCTTAGTAATGCCTCAGACCAGACACGAAAAAAAGGCATTTAAAGTAATTTAATTAGAATTCCTTTTTTTTGTGGGATAGTCCATTTATCAAACTACCTACCGGCTATATTATATCACATCAATCCTTTCAATTTAGCCATCTCTAACTGCTAGTTAACACAATCTCACATGTTATGTGGATCTCGTGAAGACCTTACTATAAAAATTATCCTACGAAGTAAGGTCTTCCCTAACCCAGCTGGTCCCCGTGGGGAATTAGACCAGTACCCTTCAACTCAACAAAGATCAAGTTCAAGGTCTCCACAGAATACAAGAACCAACAAATACATACAAATAGGGACCTACAATGTACAATCACTGTCATCAAAAGAAAGCCTGCTAGAACTAAACGAAGCCTTAATAAATATAAACTTTGATATCCTAGGATTAGCAGAAACTAGAAGATTAGGAGAAGAAATAGAGGGACACCAAGACTTTATATTGTGTTTCATCCGGCAAACCAAAGGCCTATATGGAGTAGGTTTCTTAATCAGGCAAGGGTTAAAAAACAACATTGTTGATTTCTATGGAATCTCAGAAAGAGTCGCTCTGCTACAACTGAGGCTAGAAGACCATAATATCACAATAATACAAGTCTATGCCCCAACAGAGAGCTCTACCCAAGAGGAGCTGGAACGGTTCTACAACGACCTGAGGAAGGCGCACACTCTAGCCAAGGAAACAATATTGGTAATAGGAGACTTTAACGCTAAAATTGACAAAACAAAAATAGAAAAAAGTCTATCAACAGGACCATATGGATAGGAAAGCGAAATGAAAGGAAAGAGAAGAGAAAGGCTAATCGATTACCCTTGTGAGTACAGACTAACGATTATGAAAACTTGTTGTAAGAAAAAAGAAAGTCGCAGATGGACATGGCAATTACCAGATTCGAAACAAAGAAGAAAATTGATTTTATCTTAGCCAACAAACGTAACCTAGTAAAAAATGTTGAAGTATTAAACACCATTCAATTTCCATCCGACCATAGATTGGTCTGAGCACCGTTGACCCTGGAAAATGCAGAGAAAATTGGATGACAATATACAACAATACTGATAATTCTTAGGAATTCTCAGTGTTGATTGATTTAGATCAAAAACTGAAATAAATAATTATTTAAGCCAACTAGCAACGAATATAGATAACAATGCGTCATACTCAGTAGTTCAATTTTACTACAACATGATAGAAAAAGGCACTATAGAAAGTCTGAAACCAATCAAGAAAAATCGAAAAAGAACATAATACTAAGCGAACAGACATAAAAAAATATACAAAAAAGGACAGATCTGATCCACACAAAGGGTAAAGCAAAAAATTTAATAAATCTATAAAGAACTATACTGAACACAGGAAAAATATTATAATCTACAACTTAACGAAATTCCGAAGCACAAAGATGGCACTCAAAGAATTAAAGACCCATAAGAACTGGATACACAAAACAATTCGAATACAAAATCCAGAGAAGAAGTGCTACAAGTCGCAACATCATTCTATAGGGAACTGTACAAGCAGCAAAATTATGCAAAATTATTTGAAGCAAATGGAACACATAAAAACTACGAAAACGAACGTAACGAAGCACAGAAAGTATAGAAGAAAGAGAAGTGTACAACTACATCAACACCCTAAAGAATGAAAAAAGCCCAGGGCCTGATGGCAGTAGTAATGAGGCACTTAAAATCGGAAAACCTATATTGTTTCATCATATCACAAAATTATTTACCATGGTACTTGACACAGAATGTGTACCGAAGCAGTGGTGCATCTCAGATATTGTGATTCTCTATAAGAAGGGAAATCCGCTGGAAATAGGAAATTACAGGCCTATAAGTCTACTCACAAGCATGTACAAACTGTTTGCATCCATTCTAGCGATAGAAATAACACAAGAAATAGACCAGTCCCAAGCCATAGAACAAGCAGGATTCCGCTCCGGCTTCAGTACAATAGATCACATACACACTCTGGAACAGGTACTTGAAACATATAAAGAGTTTAACAGACCCTTGTATCTCGCGTTCATAGATTACAGTAAGGCATTCGATTCTAATAGCCACAGTTCAATCTGGAAAGCCTTATAATCTTCCAAAGTCGAAGCACAAATATATCAAGGACAGTTACTGTAGAGTGAAACTTGAGAAAAGAGGCAACGAGATCAAAATAGAAATAGCAATAAAGGTATGACAATATGTGGACATCTACTAAGTCATCTAAGGTTCGCTGACGATATTGTGATCTTTGCGAACACCCATAAAGATTTAGAATACATGATAAATACTCTGAGTGAGACAACTTCTAAAGTGGGGCTGGACATGAATGTAAACAAAACTAAGGTAATGAGTAATAGCTATACGAAACCGATTAAAGTACAAGGCAGAAATATTGAATATGTCGAAAATTACATATATCTAGGTAAGCAGGTGTCTTTCAAAAACGAATAATGAAGAGGAGGTCTTAGAAGAAGAGCTAACATAGCATGGAAAAGATACTGGTCCTTAAAAGAAGTACTCAAGGGAGACTATAGCATAAAAATGAAAAGAACCATAAACAAGACTTGTCTACTGCCATGCCTGCTGTATGGCTCCCAAACGTGGGTATTTACGGAAAATGGAAAGGAGCATGTTGTGAGTCAGAAAAAGGGACAAAATAAGGCACAGCAAAATCAGAGACAAAACTAAAGCTACAGACACTCTTTGAGCGTGCCCTCAAACTCAAATGGAAATGGGCCGGGCATGTGGCTCGACTTACGGACAATAGGTGGACCCGAAGAGCTACCACCTGGAAAAGACCACCAGGAAAGATCTTACAAAAGGTGGGCAGATGATGTAGCCCAGGTAGCAGGTGGGCAGTGGATGAAAGCGGTGAGGGACAGGGATCGATGGAAGGAGTTGGAGGAGGCTTTCACCCAAAGAGAGGACCTAGATAACTAAGCTACTTATAAATATTTATCTAATACATTAAATATGTAGTTTTTAAGTATAACAAGAGGAAATGTAAACTGGTAATATGTCCCCATATAAAGAGGCTTTTTATTTATTTTATTTTTATAACTGCTAGTTAGATAGCTCAAATAATTATAATGGTGTTGTTCATAATGCATATGTACATATATTAATGTATTTTTTTTAGCTGCACGTTGTATCCAGCACATAATCTGGAAGAAATACTCCGCTTCTCAGTTTCCTCGTATCAGGGCGAGTGAAATTTTTTTTTTTTCTTCGAGTCGCAATCGAATCTCAGCCTGTCGTGTTTACAGTCACACGTTTATGACCTTGCACCATGAATACCCTCTAATTTTATGTTCATGTAATGTGTGATAATATGACATTTCTATTTGACCGCGGGGTGAAACCGTAGGTAATAACTAGTATAATGAATTGTTATATTTATGTATACAGGCATCCTCATGTTCTACGACCTGCGGGCGGGCAAGTACCTGGAGAGCAACATCCACTCGTCCAAGACGGTGACGCTGAAGGTGTCCAAGGGCTCGGTGTTCCCGGAGGAGGAGCCGGAGGGCTACAACCAGATGCGCTACGTGCCCGCCATCTACACGCACTGCTACGACGACAGCGGCACGCGCATCTTCACGGCCGGCGGCCCGCTGCCCGCGCCGCTCATCGGCAACTACGCCGGCATCTGGCAGTAGCGGGGCTCAGCGCCGCGCTGTGCCCACAACCAGTCACTTTGTGCCCCTGCGCCACGACTGGCCTCGATTCTTTTTACTTGATGGATTAATAGAATGTATCTTGTGGGGCCTTGGTAACCTTGAATGGAATTAAGCTCATCTTTTTTTTATTATTTTATTTGTATGTATGTGGATGGTCTGTGTAGTCATTGTCAGCTAGACTTAAAAAAACAGATTTAAGGACATATTGCCTTAATAAAGGATGTATGTTGTGTGGTCTTGTTCAAATTGAATGAAAACTAGTTGGTGATATGAAACACATGGTTTTCTATGGATGTTTGTTTATTTGTATAGATCTAGATGAAAAAAAAACCTCTGAAATTTCACTTACTTCCTTTTTTTTATTTCATTTGTTTTGTAATTTTATTGTCGCTTTTATTCTGTTTTAGTTTTTTTTATTTGGTTTTCATTCCTTATTCATAATTTCATATATTAAGATGTTTATTTTTATTTGAAATAGTAATTGGTATTGTTTTTACATTTACAAAATTTTGTGTAAAACTTGATTATATCACAAATCTGACTGTGAAGCGACGGTTGTGGGTTCGACTCGTGGGAAATATATATTTTCATTTCCTTGTTGTGGTGATAAGATAAAACAGAGCTGAGCACAATGTCTCGAAAACCGGGCGATGCGTGAAGAATGCAGGTCTTACCACTAAGTTCCTTCTGCCTAACCTGCTATATGCGGGATAGCGGGAAACCGCTTTTTAAGAATTCAAGTAAATTAAAAAAAATATCCATATTATTATGATAGGTATAAAATTGTTGTAAAAAAATATATATAATGTAATTGTAAATAATTCGTTTTAATATTTTATAGTCTTATGATATAAATGTAAGATGAGCGATATGGTTCATTAGAATATTCATAGATTTTGTAATATGTTGACGACTTTAAATTAAATTATTTTTTAAATTAATGTTAAAATAATTTTGTTTCAAAATATTACTTATCCTATTACGAAATACTAGCTTTTACCAGCGGCTTCGCCCGCATAGTCTAATGGAAATTACTAGTGATTGTGTGTGACACATGACACATTATAGAGCCCGTTTTTATAAACCGCTCTCTACTCTGAGATCGATCTTGAGATGCCGCTTTCATTCTTAAATTATAATCTATCAATGAAAACGGCATCTCAAGATCGATCTCAGAGTTGAGTGCGGTTTACAAATACGAGCTTAAGTGAGGGAGGTAACTCTGACCAAATACGATACGATAGCCTTCCTTGAGGTGGACCATCCAATGCCAAATTTTTTGATTAGTGTGTTCAAAGAAACATTTTTTTCAGATTTATAATATTAGTAAAAATTTTATTCACTTTCAGCTAAATTTTCGAGATATGTTGAGTTCGTGTTGAGTGATGGAACTCAAACAACTAGTTTTATCTTGTTGCCAGGGCGAGGAAATGAAAATAATTTATTTACCCGTATAAAAATCGAACTCACGACCGTCGCGTTTACAGTCCGACCCCGTGCCACTGCGGCTTTACTGCTGTAGTGAAAGAATGAAATACTACAAAAACAAAATTAAAATAATACTTTCTTAAAAGCGTCAATATATTACTTAATCGTTTTTATTAATACTATTTTTTTTTTCTTAGTGTTGTATATAACTGCCAATTGTATAACTTTATATTTAGACATAAATTTTTATTGTATAATTTGTAGATGTGTATATAAAAAAATATTGTATAATTCATTAGATTTATAACAACTCGAGAAAATATTGTTTTTTTTTATTTATTTAGCAAAGTAAATGGGCTTGCCATACCATTTAACAGTCTTATAAAAGAAATTTAAAAAAAAATATGTCAATAGTGACCCCATTTGAAAATTTTAAACATATTTGATAAAGCTCTTTATTTCATTAAACACTTTCATAAATTTATGGTTCTGAAAATTATTTTATATCCTCAAATATATGCATAAGTATGTTGATATTTAAAATTTTAATTTAGTCTCTATTTTAATAATTTCACAGAAAAACATCATAATTAAGTGAGACCGTAGAACACGACGCAACGTTTGTGGGTTCGATTTCCACTTTCTTTGCTGGTAACGAGCAAAGCGCGGCGTTGAGTTTCACCGCTCAACACGCAATGCACAATTCGGCGGAAAGTAAGGATTGAAAGTGCCTTAATGGAACGCTGTGCGTTAACACTAGGCTCCCACGTTCCCCCTGCCTACGCTGCTGTGTGGGATACAGCTTGAAGCAAAAAATATATAGAAAGAACACAAATAAAAATATATAAATTGAATTTTACAATATTTTTATTTAATTTACAAAGCCATATTACCTCACTGTACTTGGATTAACTTCTTCTTTGTTGTCACAAAATGGCTGAACTTTTTTTTTTTGGTTTATATATAAACATTAAATTTATTTCTTTATTGATATTTCTATTCATTATTGTTAGGTTTAGATAGCAAATTTAGCTAATTCATTCTCATTTCTCCTTAGAACGTTATTACGTATATATAGAGAGCAGTTAGACAAATATTTTAGTATCTAATAAATAAGTCTTCCTTTACGAAATGTATATATTAAGGACAATGCTAGTAGTCTAACGACGTATATAGCCTGCGTTACGTGGGTCGCGGGTTCTATGCTAGGGTAAATAAATCCATTATAGTCTAATAAACTAAGAAATGTGGGAGTGTGTGATTTTTCTTTTATTATTTAATAGTAAGTGTCCTCATATTGACCTAAACTGTTCGATAGAAACTAACGAAATTAGTCATTTTTATTGTATTAGAGTACTATAAATATTTGAACTCGCGACCTACTAACGGTAGGCGTTTCACACTGCGCCATGACGGTCATATAAAACATTTAAATCAAACGTTTTGTATTACCATGAATTTGATGTATGTTCATAGAATAGTTGTAAAAAATTATTTGATACTTATTTGGAATTGGGTGCTTAGAGTAATTTCTTACCAACATAAAAATTAAATAAAATGAACTAAAAAATCTATTTTATATATATTTTTTCCTCTGCATTTTAACTTATGATTGAAACAACCTAGGGCTAAGAAACTCCGTCTACTTTCTGCCTGAATTCTCAAACTGCTTGTCAGAACAGTAAAATGAAAATTTCTTTCCCATATTCAGTATCAAAGCGACTATTGCATTTACAGACAGATTGACAATCAGGTACAATATGTATACTACACAACAAAATAAGGTATTATAAATAAAAAACCAAAATAGTACAATATAGTTTTTAATACATAAATGCATCACATAGCGCAATTTAATTAATAACTTTTAAAAGTAATCGCAAAATAACGTTTTAGGCATGATTAATATTAACAAGCAGCGTCTAAGCTTTGGGGTGCACCCATCCCACGGGTATCGGTGAAGCTTCATGACTTGTGTCTATGAGCATATCCCATTCCGACCTGAAATTTTTTTATAAAAAATAAATAAAGTTGAGGCCAGTCGTGGCGCAGCGGCGCGAAGTGTAACTGTAAAACCGACTGGTTGTGGGTTCGATCCCCACTCGAGGATATGAAAAAATTTAGTAAATTTATATTTCCATTTCTTCGCTCTGGTGTCGAGGCAAAGCGCGGCGTTGAGTTCTGCTACTCAGCACGCAATGCCTCTAGAATCTGGCAGAAAGTGGGCAATGAAGTGTCTTAACACTAGGCTGCCTCTGCCTGCTGTGTGCGGGATACAGCATGAAGCTGATTTATTTATTTTACTAACAATATAATAAAGAACATTTTATATCACATACCTAACATTGATAAACTTTGCCACATCCCCATTGAAATCCACCTGCGGATTACTTTTAATACCAAATAATAATTTCTGCCATTTTGATAGATTCTTAATTGTTTGTTTTTCAATTTCTGTGGTATTGTCTTTATCTTTGTTATCTTCTAATTTTTTGCGTAGCTGTTCCTCTTCTATTTCGTATGAAGCTAACTTAAATGTCCACAGTGATTTGAGTCTTTCTGTAAAAAAATATTAAATGTATTCAGTAAAATGGTACAGAAGCAGAGTATGCTGAAAAAACTAGTGATGTAAGGTTCTGGCAAAATTGAGGAACATGTTTCACCTGTTTCAACAATTCTTGGAAACTCTTCGAATTTTCGATTCTGTGAATGCTATTTTAATTTACTTTTTCCTATTGCCTTCGGATTGCTTTTTTTTTAGATGTGTACCCAAGTGTATGACTGTGAACACAATGGTTGTGGACATTGGTGTGTTTTTGGTTTCCACTTGGCAAAAAACTTGGAATGACTTAATCTTGATCCAGAAACAAAATCAGAAACAAGTGAAAACAACAAGTTAGGTTTGTATAGCCGGGACCATTTTGGAACAGTCACCCACCACTACTGACTAGAAATAAATATCATTAAAAGGAAACTGGTACTAAAATTTAGAATAATCTTATTACACTGTTCTCTACTCTCCACCTAATTATTGATATTGCGTGTTGAGTGGCACAGAACAAAGCATTGGTTCTTATAACACCAACGCAGGGAAATGGAACTAATCCCCAACTGGAAATCAAAGTCACAATGCACCGACGTCAGTTGTTAAAGTGCTTTTTTTATTACAATTAATTAATTATTCATATCAACTAAAATGTATAATTAACTTACTAAGATTATTAGCAAAGGCCACTGTCTCATGTTCTTGCACCTGTTGTCCTTTGCCCTTGGCAGTGTTCTGTCGAGCCAGCCTTAATTTAAATAGAGCATCTAATTTCTCCATGCTTTTCTTAGCATCATGTTTTTTACGGAGCACTTCTTTTAATACCATATCTGCTTTATGCTTGGATTCTTGTTCCTATAAATGTTTATGTTTCATTATTATTAGATTGCAGTGGTGGCTGCCCTATGATAAATGCAAAAATTCTGGGGTTGATGCCCCCTTATGCGATTGAATTATTTAAATCTTTCCACTCTAGTAATAGCATAAAGTTATCACTAGGTTAACACTCTCTACCCTTCAAATGTATCCTACATACAAATAGAGGAAAGCTAGAGTTAAGATATTGTATAACTAACATAAAAAGTAAAATACAAACCATTTTAGCCCTCTCCAGATTCTCCTTAATCTTTACCAAATTCTCATTGATTTTTCGAGAATTCTCCTCTTTTTCCTTCAATATCCTCTTCTTCTCTTCCTTATATTCCAACCTCTGTCTCTTTTGCCTACGGCGTTTAGCAGCACGTCTTGTCAACACCTTTCTATTAATCTCTATAAATGTTCCGGTAACTCTTTTAATAGTTGAATCTATAACATATCTATTCGTTTTTATGCTTTCAATGGCTGATTTCCATTCTTCATCACTGATTAAATTGTTCCCAGCAAGCAACTTCTCTTGTGCTTTTATGTCCCTTATTGCAGAAACCAAACTCGCCAAACAATATTTAGTTTGGGAGATGCTTCCACAATTTATTTTCAACTTTCGTTTCTTAGATATCTCAACCCGAGACTCAAATGACTTAACAAATTCTTGATCTGATAACTCTTGTGTCGTCAGTGGTGGTGGCGGTGGTGGTGGTGGCACAGGAAGCATATTTTGGAATGTAAAAATGTTAGAAAATATTTGCGACATGATTGTTTAGTATAAAAATATAAATAAAAATAATTAAACAGATTCTGGTAATTGGATTTCAGCGTCTTTTAATACTTGCTCTGCTGCTATGTAGTCCTCGTTTTCTTTGAGGTCTTGTTCAGTTTCTAGAATGCCTTTCAAATCTGCAAATGCTTTAGCCAATCTAAAAAAAATTAAAACGTAAGTAATTTTCTCTTAGCTGGACTATTCAATTGAGATGTGGTATGAGTCATGAAGAACTAAGCCACATTTTATGTAAATTTATAAAAGTAATAACAAAAAATTAATTATTTTCACAAAACTACTATTATTACCTAGAACCTAATTACAATTAGGTTTCAGCAAGAACACTATATTAAGACAAGATATGGATACCTTATGGTTTAATATAGTTCAATAATGACAATAATATGTTCTTAAAAGCTTTATGAGTAACAAAATATGCTCATTTATAAATAAAATCAACAAATAACATTTAATTTACCGTCGCTGACAGTCAGGGACCATCATCAGCGACTCCTGCAGGACCTCCTCTTGCTTCCTTATGTTGTGTTCGTCCTGCCCTTCGTCTTTTATCTTCTGTATCCTATTCTTTTGTTGTTCAGCTTCCTTTTCGTAAACTACTTTCTCTTTGGCAATTCGTTTGACGACGCCGGTTTTAATTTTTATTTGCCGGATGCGCGGATCTGCCATTGTAGGATGCGCGGTTTTACGAAATGAAACAAAAAAACAAAGAGAAATGTGGAAACAAAGACAATAATATACTTGACGCTTAGTCTATGGTTTTAAATTAACTTAAAAGACGGTGACACACGAGCACATTTAATAAATTGATAGTTGATTAAATTAAATAATGTAAGTAGCTATTGATAAAATATTTTTTAAAACAATTTTAGTTATTATTTTGGTAAACTAAGTATAGAATATTTATTATTCAAAGGAAAATTATTATTATTGTCTATGATTATAATGACCACTAGGGTACACAAAATAGAACATGTTGTACTAAATAACTAATATAAAAATAATGAAAATATGGGTTCAATACTGCTATAAAACTGTTCCATATTTTTTGAAATTACTTTCCATAGGTCCATAGGCTAGTCCTCTTATATACTTGATATATATGAA
Source organism: Heliconius erato x Heliconius himera (assembly GCA_013421005.1). NCBI lineage: Eukaryota > Metazoa > Arthropoda > Insecta > Lepidoptera > Nymphalidae > Heliconius > Heliconius erato x Heliconius himera. Next base: position 9,667 of record JAATLQ010025990.1, on the reverse strand, counting down.
TATATGATTCTTTCGCACGGCTGACTTAAATTCAAATATATATATACATATATATTAGTTTAAGTTATGTTTATAATATTAATTCATTCAGCTGATCCAAGTATGGTAATGCAATGTATTTAAATGGAAAAAGCTAGATATTCGGCCTTTAAACTGGCCTACACGTCCTACTTACAATGATTTTGATATTGGTTATTAAATTGTTTAATTCAAAGGCTTATTTCCATAAATTGGTGGCCTAAACTCATTGCTGCATATTTTTAGAAACAAATAATTATTAAGGATATAATTAAAACTGTCTTGTACTTCAAATATTTTAATAAGTAGAAAAGTTTTGAACGGAAGTGTCTCAACTGCCTTAACACCTACCCTACTATGTGCGGGAAACAGCATGAAGGAAAAAAATAATATAAAACAAAATACACTCAAAATGAATGTAATCTCTAATAAACAAATTATTATATAACACAAAAACAAAATACTTCATGTGAAGGACTGTATCTTATCGCGACTCATATGAAGATGTTCGGAAAATTGTTAAAGATTTGTAAAACCTTTGGGTATGATATTATTTAAGCCTTTTCAAACCTTATACAGTTTGCTTCTAAAGAAATATAAACATCGATATAAGCAACTTTATTATTAATGTATGGAACTTAGTATTGAGATGTTACTATCTACTGTAGGTACATTTTCTACCAATTTTACATGTATTTTATGTTGTGGGTAGAACTAAAAAAAATACAGAGTTAAATGTCGTGTACCTAACAAACAATATCTTAAACATAAATATAAAATAGAGTGACTTATCACTAGATTAGGAAAAATACCCGCGATATATGGAGGATTAAAAACATTTTTATTAAACACGCTGTATATACACGATATCCACGAACGGAGAAGACGATAAAGTGATAGATATAGGAAATAATAAAATGTTATTGACAGTCCGTATCGCTTACGACCACCGACATGAAGTGGCTGATGCTGTTGGCGGGTGAGTTAACTATAATATTTTTTTTTCTTTAGCTTTACGCTATATCTCGCACACAGCAGGGTAGGCAGAGGGAACCTAGTGTTAAGGCACTCCGTTCCCCACTTTCTGCCAAAGTCTGGAGGCATTGCGTGTTGAGTGGCAGACCTCAACGCTGCGCTTTGCCTCGACACCAGAGCGAAGAAATGGAAATATAAATTTAAGTAAATATTTCATCTCCTCGAGTGGGGATCGAACCCACAACCAGTCGGTTTTACAGTCACACCTCGTGCCGCTGCGCCACGACTGGCCTCTCACTCAAGTTAACTATACTACGAATATATTTTCCTAAAATTATCTACTAGACGGAAAAATGGAAAAACAAGAAGTTTCGACTGTACCTATTTTTAATGATTGTGGGTTCGATCCATTGTGGAACGATTATATTTAAAAAATATATAAAATATTTTTAATTTCTGAAGCCTGCTTAACGAAATTGATTGCTTTTAGCAATATGTTACTGAGCATTCATTAACTACTACCGTCCAACAAGCGTCTATCCAAAAGTGAATTTTGTAATCGCTGCCCAATGATCTGTAATCAGTTGGAGATGATTAAAGATGAAATGAGAAATGTTATGTATATATAATATTTTATTATGAAATTAAATTGTCACATCCACTACTGTAAAGTAATTGAAAAAAATTGTTTTTAAACTTTCATTACCAAATTATAGAGGATATTGTTCAAACGTTTTAAATTTTTGAAAAAAATATATATATATTTATGATATAATTGTAGGCCTAACGGCCGTACTGGCCGCCGTGCCGAGAGCACCAACTGCTCGTGACTTTGAACTGGAGGAGAACGCGGAAGGCGGTTACAATGTCATTGCAATTACAGGTAATTCAATGTATTCTTTATCCTTTATGTTATTTTTTCATAATGATTATGTAAACAGCAACCACTCCCACCTAAATATATAAAAAGTGATGAAATTATTGCTTTAAGATTCAAAAAGATCATAAAAAAAACGTTAAGCAAAAAAAAATACCAATCACTTAGCATTTTTAGCCTAAAGAAGCACAGTGAAATACGACTAGAAGAGTTCGCCGGTAGAAAAACTAGAAAAGTATTAGTTAGTTAGTTACTTTCTTATATTACATTGTAATTTTTTTAATCTTATGGTTATATTAATAACTCAGATATCCTTTTCCTATTTTTGGTACGAGCTTGACTCACATTATAATAAATAATTCGCCCAGGGTAATGTAGTGCTAAAATCGGCAAGTGTGTATGCCACTCTAGTTTTTTAATCATTTTCTTCAATATGCTGAGAATTTGAAATCTTAATATTTTTTCATATACAAATATTTATATTAGTATGTTTTTTTATCTCTTACTAGACTCCAACCGCCTACTCATTGGACAAATTGGTCGTAAAGTAAATCTTGAAGATGGAGATATCAAAATGGAATTATCAGAAGGCCGTGACGCCGCGAGTGGCGGATACAGGGTGACCATAAAATGGGAGGGTCCCAGTGACAAAGTATTTGAAGATTGCTATGATTTTGGTAGGCTTACGTAAATTTTTATGGTATTTCTAATCTTTACTTCGTAATATCCGATGAGATAAAATGTTTAACAGTAAACTATTATCGTAACAATTTTTTTATGTTTGCTCAAATTAAATTTCATTGTTTAATTGACATTATAATATTCCAATTCTATGTGTTTTAAATATTATTACATGTCTCTGAGTACACTTAACTTATAATGCAAAATTTTCTTTACCAATATCTACAACAGGATCAAAACAGTGGTATGGTGGCCCAGAACAAAAAGAACAATATTGGCCAATTCAAAAGTCCAAATTACAAAAATACTCAATAATTTCCAAAGAAGACGACAACGCCGCTGTGTCTGAAAGATACTGGGTGAACTCCAACGGATGGTACATTTACATTCAGCCAGAAGCTCCATTATTCGTTGATTATCATAATATTTTGGACAATCACATTTGCTTCGTAGCTGAAGTTTCGGATCCATACTCCTTACAACGTTCCCGTAATGTGTTAGAATACGACCTTTGGTTCTTCGACAATGCCAAGATCGCTCATGAGCACGCAATAGACACTTACCTTGGCAAGCCATCTGGTGTACCAGACTATAGAATGATCAAATACCCAGTATGGTCGACCTGGGCGAGGTACTCCAGAGAAATAGATCAACAAAGTCTGTGGGAGTTTGCACATGAGATCAACGACAGTGGTTTCCCAAATGCACAGTTCGAAATTGATGATCTTTGGGAGATTTGCTACGGCTCTTTGACTGTGGATGAGAGGAAATTACCTGATCTTAAGCAGTTGGTGCAAGATATCAAGGGTCTTGGGTTCAGGGTGTCTATTTGGGTGCATCCATTCGTTAATAAAGATTGTGAACCTTGGTATTCTGATGCTTTGGCTAAAGGGTAAGATAAAAGATTTATTATTGTTTACATTAAAATAAAATTTATATTTATATTATTGTACCTTATCGACCGATAAATTTGAAGAGACTTCTATATTTTCCTTTTTCATTTGATTTCAATATACAATTTTAGGTCGAAGAGTTAAATTTTATAATTTTAATTTAGTGATATTTGATTTAAAAATACCTAAAACTCCGATTAATATCCTATTTTTTCATTTTAGTTACTTCGTCCTAAACGAGAATGGCAGCCCCGATACATCATGGTGGAACAACAACGGCTCAGTGCCCGCGTACATTGACTTCACCAACCCTGAAGCTGCTGACTGGTTCTCATCTAGAGTTAAAGATTTAATTGAAATTTATGATATTGACAGTGTCAAGTTTGATGCTGGAGAATCCAGTTGGTCTCCTCAGGTTAGTATTTATTTCATATTCATGTTTAAGATATTCCGTTCTTCACGCACCACTTAATTTTTTCAGACAGTGTTTTAATTGAACTCAACGCTGCGTTTTGTCTTCTTATTCTCTTTTTACTTACCTTAGCGATATCCGAAATTTGCTAAACCTAAAAAATTAAAACACTTAAAAATATTATGAAATATATTGTTTGGTTTTCTTTACAGATCCCCGTCCAGAATGGGGACATTGATTTGCACCCCGGAAATATTGTAGAAGCGTACGTGAGGACGGTCGCCAAATTCGGACCAATGATTGAAATTAGATCTGGAATGAGGTAATTTTCTCAAATTGAACCGCATAGAATTAAATAATACCATTATCGTAACAAAAATTACTCTATAATAATGCAATAGAACAGCGTCTAATTGCAAAGGCGATGGTTTCTTCTCCGCTCCCGAAACGGGGGCAAGAATTATTTTCCTATCTTTGCTTTATCAGGACATAGCGTTGCGTTGAATTTCGCAACTCTACATGCTGTCTCGAATTCGGATGGAAAACGGAATCTAATGTCTTAACACTAGTTTATCCCTGCCTACCGTGCCATACGGGGGATGCGTACCGTGTACGTTGAATATGTAAAAAAGGTTTCCTTTCCACTAGAACGAATATATATTTTTTTTAAATATATTTTCCCGAATTAAACATACTCGTATATACATATGAGTGTACCAGTCGTGGCGTAGGGCACAAAGTGTGACTGTAAACGCAACTGGTTGTAGGTTCGATCCTGACTCGAGGAATATGAAATATTTATTTAAATATATATAAGATGAAATATTTACTTCAATTTATATTTCCATTTCTTCTCTCAGGTGTCGAGGTTAAGCGTGACGTTGAGTTCCGCCACTCTACACACGGAACGGAGTGTCTTAACACTAGGTTCCCTCTGCCTACCCTGCTGTGTGCGGGATACAGCGTGAAGTTGATTTATTTTATGTATATTTTCATTTTTCCGGTCTGGTGTCCAGGCAAAGCGATTCGTTGAGTTCCGCCACTCAACACGGCCTCCAGTAATCGGCAGAAAATGGGGAACGGAGTGTCTTAACACTAGGCTCCCTCTGCCTACCCTGCAGTGTGTGGGATACAGCGTGAAGCTGCAGCAGTTCATTTATTTATATATTTTTTTAAATAGACATACTGACTGAACAAAAAGATCAAGAATAAGCTTTATCTTTTTTACAGAACCCAAGACCTACCAGTGTTCATCCGTATGGTAGACAAAGACACTTATTGGGGTTTCAACAACGGTCTTGCCACTTTGGTCACAACACTATTGCAAATGAATATGAACGGGTACACCCTGGTGTTACCAGACATGATCGGCGGTAACGGATACAATGATAAACCTTCAAAGGAATTGTTTGTCAGATGGTTGCAAGCTAATGTGTTCATGCCGACTTTACAATACTCGTTTGTGCCTTGGGATCATGATGATGAGGTGAGGTTTCTGTCTGTTCTGTAAGGTTACTTTTTCTGAAAGTCGTCATGGCCTTGCGGTAAAGTGCCTGACTGTGAATTGTGAATTCGACTCCCCTCGATATAAAATAATAATAATAATAATTTATTCATATCAAAATTACAAACAAAATAATAATTTATAACGATAATAACCGCATTAGTTATAAACTGTATGGCAGTTATTAACGCCCGCCTCACAAGCGTCGTTTCATAAAGTAGTATGAGTAAACTGTATACATTACAAAGATTATTTAAAGTAGAACAAATTAATAAATAATAATAATAAAAATAATAAAAACATGCAATTATACTATAACAAACAATTAATTACAAAATATAGTATACAAATGGAACATTATTAAAGTAATTGATGTGCGTAAAAATAGCGGAACGCAATACCGCTCTTAAAGTTAAGCCACCGCTTAAGGAAAAGCAAATTACTGTTTAAATAATAGCCACAGCTTAAGGAAAAGGCCAGTCGTGGCGCAGGGGCACAAAGTGTGACTGTAAAACCGACTGGTTGTGGGTTCGATCCCCAATCGAGGAGATGAAATATTTACTTAAATTTATGTTTCCATTTCTTCGCTTTGGTGGGGAACATAGTGTCTTAACGCTAGGTTCTCTCTGCCTACCCTGCTGTGTGCGGGATACAGCGTGAAGCTGATTTTGTTTTAAGAATATTATAAAATAATATAACAATATAAAAACAATATTTTTTTCTTATTAAACTTGACAGGCAGTAGAAATCTGCCGCCGCTACACACAGCTGCACGCAGAGTTCGCTGACGACATCGCCGCGGCCATGGAGGCGTCGGTCGAGCACGGCGCGCCCGTCAACCCGCCGGTGTGGTGGCTGGACCCTGAAGATGAAGTCGCTTTGGGTATTGGTGATGGTAAGGAATATCATAATCTAGTGATTTTATTACTAGGAATAAGCTTACATTTTTATAGTAATAACTTAAAGCTAAATAAATTGATTGATCATATTCTTAGCCCTACAGGTAACTAATAAAACACGTTAATAATTTACAGTTCTCAACTATTCCTATGATTTTTGATTTGTTGTTTTATTTAAATAATTTCTATTAGCCACTCTCGAAGGGTGTAACATAATTTCTATTATTTTTAAAATGACCATATTATTAAAATGTTTCAGAATTCCTCTTGGGTGAGCGTATCTTGGCCGCTCCTGTACTAGAAGAAGGCGCCGTGTCCCGCGACATCTACTTGCCGCGCGGAGAGTGGAAAGACGGACAGTCCGGAGAGATCGTCTCTGGACCCGTGTGGCTGAGAGACTACCCTGCTCCGTTGGATGTCTTGCCTTATTTCATTCTTGAAGATTAAGAATGTCAAAATTTTAAATATATTTTTTTATATATTGTACATATGTATCTGTATGTATTTATTTATTTTTGTTCGTGAATAAATAGGCGTTCTAATGCTCAATATTCCTTTATTTGATATTTTATATGTTCAAATATATTCATATTAACACTGGACTCAGCAGTCAGCTAACAGATTACCCTTGGATGTCTTACTTTATTTTATTTTTAAATTCGAAAAAGAATCTAAAATAATAAATATACAAATTATTATTTTATTTTGCATATGTATATATTTATTTATGATATAAAAAAAATATTGAATAATATTTTACTAATATTTTGACAATTATTTTAGACAGACAATTGTGACGAAGGTAGATAACGAGAGTTTGAAATATTTTTAAGAGTCTGGATTTAAAATTTTATAAGAATCAGTGCCAATTTAAAAAAAAATCCATACAAACTTTCAACCCCTATTTCATCCCTTTAGGGTTAAAATTTTTGAAAGTCCCTTCTTAGTGTGTGTCCAGAGTATGAAAATAAACATCTGCCCAAATTTCACGTTTCTACCATCAGCGGTTACGGCTCTGCGTGCGTCTTACCTCAGTCAGTCAGCACAAGTCCTTTTATATATATATATAGATTTTCGCTATTTTATACTTTTTGGAAAATTCAATCACTCATTTTTACACTTTATTTAGACACGTTCCATTGTTCGATATCAAATAATTGTACTAAAAAATAATGAAAGTATAGTGCTAATACAAAATTATTATGAATTATATTTTATTAAATTATTATTATGTATCTTATTATTTTTATCATCATAAATGATTACTGTTAATTAATTCATATTGAAGAACAAAAATATTAAAAGGCGGGTGATATAATTAAAATATATCCAGCCGATGACGCTGAGGGACTCTAAATTCCTTGTATTTCAAATTCACTATTAATTTTTTTTTAAATTAATAATAATAATTACGAAATATTAGGTCTGCAATGTAAATATAAGCTTAAGAAGTATTCTCTACAAAATATGTGGAATATTATCGTTTTATGCTATCAAAATACCAATCTGTAGGTATATCGTTGATTGTTGTATTGGTTGATGACAAGTGGCGGATGGCAGAAGATGGGTGACGAAAGCAAGCTGCAAGAACCATTATACTCTAAAGAATAGTCTTCATAGTATAATAATGTTTCTTTCTTGCTATCTATAGACGAAAATCTATTGTGTAATGTTTACATACGTATGTAGGTATACATAGTCAAAATCATTTTATTAATTTTGACAAGTACCTACCTATAGTTTTTGCGTTAAAAGAAATCAAAATTAAATCAGCTTTACGCTGTATCCCGCACACAGCAGGGTAGGCAGAGGGAACCTAGTGTTAAGACACTCCGTTTCCCACTTTCTGCCGAATTCTGGAGGCATTGCGTGTTAAGTGGCAGAACTCAACGCCGCGCTTAGCCTCGACAACAGAACGAAGAAATGGAAATATAAATTTAAGTAAATATTTCATCTGCTCGAGTGAGGATCGAACCCACGACCAGTCGGTTTTACAGTCACACTTCGTGCCGCTGCGCTACGACTGGATAGTTTTTGCGTTAATATTATTATTATATTCCAATGAATTCTTATATTTGCTTGATCCACGTGAGATACTCAATAGAATATTTTGACGACTACATAGATAACAAACTAACAATTGTCAGGAATCCCTATAAAATTAATTTTGCAGCGGCAGAGTCGGATTGTGTATCCGAAGGTCGTAGGTTCACTAAAATTGATTATTTTCAATTCCTCGCTTTGGTATCAAGACACACTATGTCCTTGGTTCAGTTCGGTCCTCCTCTTTTCCTACCTAGCTTTATGCGGAATACAGCGTAAAGCTGAAAACACAAACATAACCAAATGCTTAAAATAAAATAAATAATGTAACATAATTAAATTTAATGTTTATTTATAACAAAATTATACAATTTCGGTTCCTTACAATTATATTATTACTTTAAAAGTACCAAATAATTTAACGTAAACGGTTATAGACAATTAAAAAATTAACTTTATTCTTACAAATATATATATTTTATAGCGACACGCTGTATCCCGCACACATCAGGATAGGCATTTACCCAGAGGGAACCTAGTTCTGTAATTCTCAAGGCATTGCGAGAGGCAGAATACGCTGCGCTTCTTTGCCTTAACACCATAGCGAAAAAATAAAATTGGAATCCTATTCGAGGCAATGAAAATAAATATTTCATTTCCTCGAAAGGAATCGAACCCACAACCTGTCGCGTTTACAATCAGACTTTGTGCCCCTTACGCCACGACTAGCCTTACAAATATAATAAAAAGAAAAAAAATACGTGAAGAACTGACGACCCACCGTAACTAACCCTTCCACTGGACACAATGGTCGTTGGAAACGTCCCACAAGTTTACACAAACAGAAGGTAATATATCTATAATAAATCTCAAGAGCTCGATATTAGATAAAAGAATTGTGTAATCCATTGAGATAAATCTGTCATTTTGAATTAGTTGGCGACACTGAGTGATCTGTGATGGCGGCTTTAAGGACTTTATTAGGTAAATATTGAATATTATTACAGAATCAAATGTTAATTTTGATACTTTAGTGTTTAAGAATCCATCATTCATCATAGCAACTTAAGGCATTTCAACTTAAATGTATTTAAGTACTTCTATTATACCTAATTAAATTAATTCTCATTATCTCTATATATAATAAGACAGTAAAAATATTTTGTCTGTACATTTAGTAATTTTGACTGAAATGGATAGAGGGACACTTAAAAAGACTAATAGAAAGCAAAAAGATTTTTTTTGAATTTCTTGTCTGTCTGTCTGTCTGTCTGTCTGTCTGTCTGTCTGTCTGTCTGTCTGTCTGTCTGTCGACATATTGTTGTCCGCATTTTTCTCTGAAACTACTGAACCGATTTACTTGAA
>JAATLQ010025989.1:20098-35952 GCA_013421005.1 Heliconius erato x Heliconius himera | reverse complement strand
AGCTAGCAAGCAGGCTACGTCACGCACAGCAAAAAAACTCGAAACAAGTTTGTCATGCGAATGCGCTGCGTGCGGATGAATATTAAATATAAATATTAACAATTTAGTTTTAAGTAAATTTGAAAATAGAATGTAGTGTAAGTATATAATATTAATATCGAATGAAATAGAAGTTTACATGTATTATTATTATTATTATTATTAATTAATTTTGTTAAAAGATAATATTCACTACACTAGGTTTTTCAGCAGAGTAGTCAAAGGGCACTTAGTGTAAAGACACTCCGCTTTTTATTAAGACACTTACGTCCCCTACTTTCCGGCAAATTCTTGAGGCATTGCGTGTTGGGTGCGTAACCAGAACAAGGAAATGAAAATATTCATTCCCCCAAGTGCGAATCGAACTTTCAACCTTGTGTAGACAGCCAAACGCTTGTGCCACGGCTATTTTACGGTCTTAATTTTATTATATTTTTTTAAATATTGAAAACCAACACTCAGAGTCCTTAAAAAATAAGATTAAATTATTAAATGAATAGATGAATAATGGTTGAATATAAAATAATTATTTAATACAAAACCTATAAAACTTATAATAAAATGTGCGCAGAATTCACTGGAAGCCATTCCCTTTCAATTGGATTTATAGAAAAAAAGTTTAATTATTCCCTATTGCGAAATGAACGAACGCAATATAAAACATTAGATTTTTTTTCTTCACGTTGTATTCCTCGCATAGCAAAGTAGGCATAGGGAACATGGGAACCTAGTATTAAGTTATTTTGGAATTTGGAGTACCTGCCTCATTTTACGTCCCCCGCAGTTACTTCTCTCCATAACGACACCACGAACTCACGTTCCCGAATTTTGGCACCATCCCGGTCCGGTCCGGTAAATTATTCAAAGTTGAATTTGGATTTTATTTCAATACTAAAATAATGGAAGCGTCTCAGTTAGCTCCAACTTGTTCCAAATATTATCTCAAGCATATACTAGAGCTTCTCTATTTTTTTTAGGATAACAGGGTAGGTGGACAGAATATCTTGAGTTCCGCTAGTCAACGAAATGATGAACGGTTGTGTCTTAAACGGAACGGAGTATCTTAAACTTTTCGCTGATTTCTGGAGGCATTGTGTATTGAGTGGCAAAACATGTTAACACATTGAAACATACCACATTTCGTTTCCTCGAGTAACAATTGAACCCACAATCTTTCGCGTTTACAATCGCACGCTTATGCTCTTGCGCCACGACTGGCCCAATCAATTCAACTTGAATATTTAAAATAATGACCTTTTTCTTTTTTCTTCTATGGACCATTTCTAAGACCTTAGTCAGATAATATATAGAGAATTAATAAACAACTAGGTCAATGGACACTAAGTACTGTTTTTGAGGCATTATGTAGCCACAAAGACTAATGCAGTACACTTTTATTAATTTATACTTTGTTTCTTTGTTTGGCAAGTCCATTATGTTGGTAATTTAAAAATCAGTGTATTATTTTATAATACAATTGTGGCATATCGTCTGACAGTAAACCAGACGGTTGCGGTTTTGATTTCCACTCAAAAAATTATGTACTTTCATTTCCCCGCTCTAGTAACAAGATACGGTGTTGAGTTTTGCTATTTCTACAAAAAAATATATCAAAAATTGGGAATGGGGGAAATAATACACCAATATCTAGATAACAAAAGATGATAATAAAAAAGTTTCTTTCTGTGATTGTAGCGGGTAATAAATATTGCAAGTTGTTTGCTCTTCCCTATTGTATTGTTCTGAAGTTTGAAGTAAGTTTCAATACTCCTGCCGCCCCTACCGTTTGCAGTTTGAGGAGCAAAAATTATGGATACCAGCTTTAGGAAAGTTACTAAGATAATATAATGGAAATGAGAATAAGATATGATATTTTTTACTGCTGTATGAACAAATACAAAATACAGAATAAACAAATATTTAAGGGGCTCCCATACAACAATATAATGTTTAAAAATGTATATATATTATTTTCCATAGAAATGTGGATAAAATATATTATAAAAACACACATAATATATTATACATATAACCTGAATACATTTTTTTGGTTGGTTGACGATACTTATCGTATTTGGATAGCTGTCTCCAAGGAGTGAAACAAAGTGACATAGAAGAAAAAGTAGGTGACCTGAATGTGAATTACCTACTGTACGCAGATGATGCAGTGCTCATTGCATCAACAGAGTGCGAGTTGCAGGCATTAGTCACTACGCTGAAAGAAGTTTGCGAAAGTAATGGTCTAAGCCTGAATGAGAATAAGGCAAAGTTCTGGTATTTGAAAGAAATTAAGAAAAAACGGAATGCGAGATCAGTGTAAATAGTAAGATATTAGAACAAGTGAATGAAGTGGTATACTTGGGAAGTATGTTCAGTAGAGATGGAATATATGAGATGGATATGGAAAGGCGTATTGCTACTGGGAATAAGGTTAACGGAGCCTTAGCTGTATTGATGAGACTGCGAAACGTCAGCACAGCTGCGCGTTTGGCCGTAAACAATGCAGTGTTGGTACCGACGCTGCTATACGGCAGCGAAACGTGGTTAATAAAGAAAAAGAATAAAAGAATGCCATGGTGATGCGATCTCTTCCTAGGATATATAACCTTAGCTGATCGAATCTGCAACAAAGAGATACACAGAATGGCAGGTACTAGGTGCGAGGACTTCACGGTGAGAATGAAGAAGAACGTGCTCAAACGTGGTCGAACGAATGAGTGATGAAAACCACCACCGGTTGACCTTCACACACTGTGTTAAACATACTGGAGGAAGGTCACGTCGAAAAGCATGATGATCTCCTGGAGGACATATATGAGAAGTTTGATGATAGTGGACGAGGCGGAAGAGGCCGTAGAGACCGTAACGTTTGGCGGTCCGTTCTCTCTGACTACCACGCTAGGAATACACCGTAAAGTTAAGTTAAGACTATTCTTAAAGAAACATACAACGATTTAGCTTGCCGAACTTCAGCAATTAATTCCAGAAAATTTCAGATTTTACAGTGAAGAATAAAAATTGAGAATAAAAGGTTCGTAATTTGAAGAGATTATCGCTACAGGACTAAAGTTCGAGGAGTAGAAGTGAATCGGAATCAAAGAAATAGAATATTATTATCCTATATTCTTATAGTTTCATAATATAATGATGGAAGCGAGCTTAAATTTAAAAAATAAATGAAGTATTTTTAAACTAATATTTACATGACAAAACTTTAAACTACAACCTCTACTTTCCAAACAAGAGGTGCATTCCACACGTTTGTTTGAAAATGACTTTTAAAATACACTTATGAACTTTAAATTGGCTTAGCTGTGACTTTTTTCAAAGAACGCTCAACGAATATAAAAGTCGTTGTGTGTGTGTTTGTGTTATGTAGATAAAAAAAACATATATTAGTTTCTAGTATTTACGATTTTTTATTTATTGTATTGAAAACAATTTTAGATACTTTTTTAGACAATATCCAGCATTGAGTTTTGTCATTCAAAACATATGGTCTTAGAATTAAATAGTAAGTTACATTTATGCATATAATAAAGTTGTAACTGATCGCTGCTCGTGATGAGGTGTGACTGTAAAACCGACTGGTTGTGGGTTCGATTCCCACTCGAGGAGATGAAACATTTATTTAAATTTCCATATCTTTGCTATGGCGTCGAAGTTAAGCGCGGCGTTGAGTTCTGCCACTCAACACGCAATGCCTCCAGAATTCGGCAGAAAGTGGGGAACGGAGTGTCTTAGCACTAGGTTCCCTCTGCCTACCCTGCTGTGTGGGGAATACAGCTTGAAGCTGACTATAAATAACTAAACAGTTTAGGTTAGTGCTATCCACTATTGACTTGTTGTAACTTCACTTTCCAATATCAATCAATCTATACAATAAAAGTAATGTATCAGTTTTATATATTGTCTTTAATGTACATATGACGTAGTGTGCCACGGTAGCTAGTTCTTAATAATACCTTATTCCTTCCTTACATAAAGAATATGTCTTAAATTAACAATATAATCTGAAGATAAAATCAAAAATTTTAATTTAAAATAATAAAACATTTACATTTGATTCAAAGAAATTAAATATGTAACTTTAATTTGTTCGCTTCGCTTCGCTGTCACAAGGCAAAGCGCAGCGTTAAATTCAACCAAGTATTAGGCAGTCAATCTTGAAATGGAAAGGGAAAAATGGAAGCCTTAAAGGGAACGGAGTGTAAAGTGAAAAAATAATAATATAAATTATAATTTAGACAATCAATTTAAAATGGCATTTAACATAATTACAGTCTATACATAATCGAAATATATTACAAAGGATATATCTTACACACTCATCTAATCTCAACATAAACCAAAAACAAGATAAGAAAGCTTCCTAATAAAAGCCTTTGACGCAGCTTACCCAACCTCAGCCTCTTGAGGAACTTAGTTTGAAATTTCCGTCGGGCGGCGTCACTTGAACCGTAGCGTACGGTTTATAAGGGATCCTACACTTTGCCAGTCAACAGAGTGTCTTAACATTAGGTTTCTTCCGGTTTCCACCTTGAGCGGAGCGGGCCTAATAAGGACTACGTTGAACTCGAGAGAGTAAACTGCATACTTCTATTTTCCACCTATAGATAGTCGGGCGGAATGGACCGACGGAGCAGAAAGAGTTGAAATTAACTTGTACACTTCTGGGGAGCAGAGTGAAGTAACTACGGTGCATAGAGTCCCACGTGTGCCCCTGCAAGGCCTCAACAAGAAAAAAGGCAGTACGTTTTTAATTACGCCACTCAAAATAAAATGCCTTGAGAAAAAATTAAAATATTTATTTAAATTTATATTTATATTTCTACGGTGTCGAGGCAAAGCGCGGTTGAACTCCGCTATTCAATACGCAATGCCTCCGAAATTCGGCGGAAAGCGAGGAACGGAGTGTCTTAACACTATGTTCCCTGTGCATACCCTGCTGTATGCGGGATACACGTGAAGCTATAATAAAATATAGTAATAATGTTGTATGCACTATAATATACTAGTAGCCAACGTATGATAATAACCGCATGTCTTCGAATTACCGGAACCGGAAAATATACATAGAAACTGAGCGTTTTGAAATTGAATATTTATTTAGGTATATAAGCTGTAAATTTTTAAGTATTTAAAAGCAAACGCATTAAATTAAAATGTTATAATTATTGCAATACCTATAATAAATTGCGATATAAACTAATTTCTGCTGTTATTTTGAATTATCGCATAAAAACAAAGCTCTATCTATACAGGGAACCTAATGTTAAGAAAGTTTGTTCCCCACTTCCCGCATAATTTACGAAATATTGCATGTCATGTCGGAACTTAATACCATGTCTTATTTTCTTACCAGAGCGAAGATCTCTCTCACTGAACATAATATTAAAAACGTAAATAGTGCTTATAATTAATTATCTGTTTAGGTCAATCGTGAAGCTCAAGCGTGTTACTATTTAAACGTGGGTTGTGGGTTCAATTTCCAATTGGAAAATTCTGATTTCCTAATCATAGACATGAGTTCCGTCACTCAACACGCGACACCTCGGTGTAAAATGGGTCATGGAAGAGTGATAAGAAAAAAGAGACTGTCTGGAAACAATAGGTTCCCTTGCCTACCCTACTATATGCGGGAATTATCTATAAAGCTAAAAAAAAAACGTAACATCTTTTCATAATAATAATAATCAAAAATTAAGCCATACTTAAGCTTTCGTCTAACTTTCATGAAATGGAAATGATTTTTCTTTCCAAAAAGCGATAAAACATCCCTTTGTTAATTGTTCCTTGATTTTAATAAAGGCTTATCTTAAATCTCTTCGCTGTCAAAATTTCCTTTACGATCAGTAATCTTAAAATCAACTCTCAATGCCGTTATGGTATGGTTGAAATAATTTCGTGTGGTATGCATTCAAAGCCTACTATAATAATATTATTGTTGTTTTTAGCTTCATGCTGAATTTTGTATATAGCAGTGTAAGCAGAACCTAGTGCTAACACAGTTTTATGCTCATTTACATACCCATTCGCTATCTGTATCGCTATCCCGCACAAAAGAGAATACGCAGATGGAACCTCTCCCTCTGTTCCGCATTGAGACACGTCTGTTCCCCAGTTTCCCTAAAATTCTTGACGCATTGCATATTGAGTGGTGGATTGAACTTAATGTACTGTTGAAAGTTGGCTACAAACTCAACAGTTACTTATTCTCTCTAGGTTTTACTCTACTTTTACTTTCTCTTTTATCGAGGTTATAATTTTATTGTTTAATACAATAATTCATTGGCGTTGAGTTCCGCCACTGAAAAAAAACCATTCAACAACGCGCAAAAAGGCACACATAAAAATATGTTTCTAATATACAAACACCGTAATAAGCTGCACGTGTAAGCTACGAACTCGTGTAATATGCACAGTACTAGATGCCTAAATGTTCTATTTGCATTTTATCGTAACTTTTAATATAAAACATAAGTTAAAATTAAAATTTTCATAATTCTCTCGTATTTATATTAATTTTATAGAGCTGATGAGTGTTCTCAGAAATTGTACAGTAATCAAATTGAAAAAAATTCGTTGTATAGGATAGTCTTTTTCTCGAGGAAGACTATAGGCTGTATTTCATCAGATTTATGATTCAATGTAACCTAGATGCTTGAAAAGCTTGTATTAGGTAATACGTAAGGAGAATTTAGTGATCAATCACTACATTTTATTACAGGGTCACTGGGTCACTGTCATTGAACATGTAAAGCGTATTGTTACTTGAAGTCTTGCCCTCTCTAAAAAGCATATTATGTCCTTGTATACGATGCGAGGCTACCAACAACTCCTCTGGTCTTAAATATTCCTTATTGAATTGCGGATCTTAACGCTGCGCTTCTTAATCATAGCACAACGAGAAAATGAAAATAAACCATTCCATCAACAGGAAATCGAACCCACACCTATCGTGCTTACGTTAAGAGAAGTTATTAACTTTAAGTTGTTTCGTAATTGTTTATATAAAATTTCAAAATACGGAGTGTATTACGGAATGCTATAATGATCTGTTTACTTATACTGTCTTTCACTGTAGAAAACCAATTTCGTAGCTTAATTTGAATTTTACTAAATAACTTTTTGTTCAGAGAAAGAATTTGACTTCTAATTTTGTTTCTAAGATAAATCCAAAGTCTAAATTGGATCCGGGACAATATACAGATTATCATCAGACAGAATTGGAGATTTCTTTTCTCTATTTTAATTTAGATATCGTCTAAAGAAGACTGTAGAATATTTATTAAATGTTACTTTTACAATTGAGAGGAAAAAATCATTATTATTTTATTATATCACGTTTAGTGGCAAAAAAATGGCGATATATTTTTTTCCGTATATATAGGATAGGCAGAGGAAATGTGGTTGTAACTGCCCCTCACCTCTACTCAATAAAATCTTTAAATAAAATTATCTAAATAATCATTTTATTATTTTAGTATGGTTCGTGATAAGTTTAATATTGATAAAACCCTTCCGTAGTGATCGTATGTAATCCAAGATCTTTAGAGATTCAGAGGTAACAGTATTCATATGAAATGTACCATAAATTTTATATAAATACAAATAAAATATATGATGTTAAATAAAATGTTAGTCTGTCTGTTTATTTTTCCGTGATGTATCGAAGACGTCCTATCAATACATATTTTAGTTCTGGTATGGATCGTTACATGATGTTAAGACAATCTATTTCCAATTGTCTTCAAATTTTGGAGACTGCGTATTGCGAAGTGGTACTCAACCACACCAACCAGGTCTAGCGGAGCGGAGAAGTGAAAATTATTACAATTTTCACATTCTCCTGAGTGGGCATCAAACCCATAACATTTCAGTTCTCAGTAAGTCTTGGGAGACAGCGTCTTACCGGGCCAGGATAAGTTTAATCATATTGCGTAAATTTTAATAAATTATAATATTTCACAAGCAATTAGGAATTTTATATGAATTATAAACAGTTACTTCCATTTTAATAAAATAATAATTAATTTAGTTTCACGCTGTGTCCCGAAAATAGCACGGTTAGCATGGGAAACCAAGTATTAAGACACTCCGTCCACCACTTTCCACCCAATTTTCGAGACATTCGGTGGCGTTGAATGCTAAAACTCAATATAGGTATATATATTGTTTAATTTTTACTCATTAGAACATATTTTATGTGTTTAATATACTTTATGCTACTATAATGCAATAATTTATAAGTAAGCCGATTAAAATGTCGGTTACACGTGCAAATTACGTGTTTGATGGATATAAGGTCGACCTTTTGAATGGCCTGTTGATAGCATATATGTTATTCAATATTCATCCTATTGTAAGCTTGTAATTGTGGTATATGCACTTAGTACTGATATACAGTATTCAATGTGATAGTCGTCTAAATGTTTTTATTTCTTTAAGATTCACGACTTCATTTAGTCGACTTTTTTTTTCAGAAACTTAATGCTGATGCTTCCGTTTCCCCACTTTCCGCCAACTTTTAGAGGCATTATATGTTGAGTGGCGGAACTCAACGCCGAGCTTTGTCTCCTTATCAGAACGAGAAAATGAAAATATTAAATATTTCATTCCATTAAATGGAAATCGAAGTCACAGCTGTCGTATTTACATTCACCTTTATGCCCCAGCACCACAGCGGCTTCTAGATTAGAAAAAATAACACAAAATCCTTCTCTACCACCCTTATATAAAAGCATTTATTCTTTAAACTAATAATTAAGATAAGACTATCGTATCATATCTTGATAACAAAATAATAAGTATAACTTACCATTAAAAAAGTCGACATAAAAAATATTTTTTTACAAGCATTTCTCTGCAAAGTGAGTTATTACCAAGAATAATGTGTGCAATATAGACAAAAATACAACTTTAATGAAGGAAATTCAGAATGATGAATAGATGAGAGGAAACAAACATGTTTACTCGGTGTGCTTTAAATTAATATGACAGAGCCATCCCGTGGTTTTGGGGTTTCGACCAGCTTTTGTGCTGATGTATGTAGAATAAGGCTATGATGGTGTAGTGAAAATTGTAATGGGCTTAATGGTATTACCTACATTCTTTTTTTTCATCTTCACGCTGTATCCCGCATATAGATAGATAGAGGGAACCTAATGTTAAGACAATCCGTTCCTCACTTTTTGCTGATTTTTTAAAGCATTGCGTGTTAAGTGGCGGAACTCTAGTCGTGCTTTGTCTTGTTACCAGAGCAAAGAAATTAAAATATAAATAAATTATAATGAATTCCCCCGAGCGGGTGGGTGTACAGTCACACGCTTGTGCCAGAGTGCCACGACGTCCTCAAGTACATTGATTTTTTTTTTTCAAATTATAATAAGAGAATGATTATGTTTCATTCAATATTTACATGGTAGTGTGAAGCCGTCAGGACGCAGTGGGAAAGCGTCTGACTTTGAATGTGGCGGTTGTAAGTTCTATTCCCACCCAGGGCTATATTTCAATTATTTTTATTTAAATACTACGACAAAGCACGGTGTCGTGTTCCACAATACACAATTAACACAAAATATCTCGAAAATTAGGCGGAAAGTGAAATGAAGTGCCTTACCAACTGAGCTCCCTCTATGCAATAAAAAGTGCGATCTACCGGCTGTTACTAATTTTTACTGTAAAAATTGTAGAATTTATGGCTACATTTATATATATTTTTACACAATATATTTTGTTCTTTACTTACACATTTTGTTTATTGTGCTTTGCTTTGTTACCAAAGGGAGGAAATCAAAATATAAAATATTTAATTTCCCGGAGTACGAAACCTGTCACGTTTATAATTGCACGCCTGAGCGTATGCGCCACAGCTGGACTCTAATAAGTATTTAATTTATTTACTAAGTTTAAATAAACATTGATTGACATTCTGACTAAAAATAAACCTTCATATTATACAGGGCGAAATAAACCTTCATATTATACAGGGGAAGCGACAACGTTCCTTTTAAGGCAACAGCATATAGGGTCAAAAAAATTTTAAACCCAAAGAAATGAATTTAAGATACCTCAACAGTTTAGACGTAGGATTTGTTTTTTATTTCAAGATGTTTATCCATACCTGTACTTCGTGTGACGCAGTTACGCATAGATAACGTAAACACATACTATTACAAAAATACTACTAAAGGTTAAACAACCTTGAACTTTGTCGCCAATACATACGACTCGATTTCGGAATGATGCGTATGCGGCGGTTTCCCTTTGATAGGCGTATGTGTGCGTGCGTCGTTCTTGACAAATGGCGTTTTTTTTATAATGATAATTTTATTATTTATTTTGTTTGAAAAAATCACTTCTTCGTTTTTGGGATTTTTTTAATTGTATTAAGCTTTTATAGAGTATTAAAACTGTGGTATCATTTAAAGTAGTGCTGACAAAAACACGCTGTATTAAAAGAATACATACTAAATAATTTACTCCAAAAGACATACCACGACCGCCACCAACAAGTCAGCGACTGCCAAACTTACACTTAAATAGTAAGTAGCTGTTTGAAGACTCTCTCGCCACACTTAATATCACTAAGACATTCTCAAAAAACGTCAGCAACGGAAACACTATTAACGATAACGCCCAGTAATTATATTTCACATCACTATCACTGCACCTTCTGTTGGTAAATTTCAAATTAAAACGATTATTTATAAACTTGATTGTAATTGTTCACTAAACTTCCGTTCGAAATGTCTGAATCGATTTTGTTTTTGCATTGGAAGAATATTTTCGAATTCACTTCCATTTTACAATAACTTAATTTTTATATTTGGATCTTCGTAGATTTGATGGTATTTTCTGGTGCTTTACCATATATGATTATGTTTAGAATAGATATTGTTGTCAAAATCAGTTTAAGCTTAAAGCTTAATTTTCAATTTTCAAAAATTCTAATTTCAAATTACAAATTTGAATCTGTCTTGTGAAAAGCGGTATGACATCAAGTGAAATTTCATGAAAGACATATGTATATATGATATTCTCCTACGATTCAAATCTAATATAGAAAAATAAATTTAGGAAATGTATGGAGGCGGGGCTCTAACACACACCCCTAGGATACCGCTCAAGAGGCGCGAGTTCGAGTCAAAAAATTTTTTTTCTTTAGCATGGTATAAAATTAAAAATAAATTGAAATTAAAAATCATCCATATTTATTAAACGCCCTATTTTTTATAAATCTATTGTCACAAATATTTATTACAATTCTTATCGTAATTGTACATATAATGTAATTTCTTATCATTTCCCCAATCTAAGAAACGAAGGCATAGTTCCACGAAGGGGGAACAGAATTGTCTCAATGGAAACAGAATTACTTAACACTACGTTCCCAAGTTACCTCTGCCTTCCCCGCTACATGAGGGATACAGAGTGAAACCAAAATAATTTATAAAACTAGAACCTTAAACATATATATACTATGTTCATTTAACGTCTACTTTACAGGATGTGATAGCATGTTGTTTTATCCCTTTGTGTGTCAAATGAAATTTGGACGAAGGTCGGGAAAGCCGCATACCATAATTGTTTCCGTATTAACAGAGAATAACGCGCTAAAATTATAAGCATCTTCCCTTATACAAGCTGGGAGCTTCAGGGCTTTTTTTATAGGAGCTGCAAATAGAGTAAAATATTTCAAACCCATACCTAATAAAATTAATCAGGATTCGTTAAAAAGGTAAGATTTTTTTTTTATTTCACGATTTTTTTCCATACCGTATTACGTGTGACGCAATTACATATGAAACTAACGTAAATACCTACTACTACAATAATACTACTAACTTCTATGTATAAGGCCAGTCGTGGCGCAGCGGCAAGAGGTGTGACGGTAAAACCGACTGGTTGTGGGTTCGATCCTCACTGGAGGAGATGAAATATTTACTTAAATTTATATTTCTTCGCTCTGCTGATTTTATTCTATGTATGTAGAAACTAATGCTGTATGCGGTGTGCAGCATAAAGCTGACAAAAACAATATTTTGCAGTAACAATATGTAAAAGTAGTAGTAAGTAGTGTATAGCCAACTTATCTATCAAAGCGCAGCTCACGTCACTTCAAAGCGTGTTGAAATTAGGCATTCTGACTGGAAACCGTTTGAGGAATGTAGGAGAAGGACACTACAAGTTATTTAAGTGACCTAAAACTGTAAATTAATTCAGTTGCATGTTGAATGGCGGAACTCTACGCTTCATTTTGTTAATATTGATTTTTCTCAAGTGGGGATCGAACCCACAAACAGTCACGCTTACAATCACACACTTATGCCCCACGACTGACCTCCACATAGAAAGGAAGCTGATGATCTTGTTAGATCATCAGCTTACTTTCTAGATATGTTTATCTAAATATAAAATTTCCGCTTTTTAAAGCCGATCGTGAAGCAGAGGCACAAGCGTGTGACCGTACGCGTGACATGTTGTGGGTTCAATTCCTACTTGAGCAAATACTATATTTAATATTCTTATTTCCCTCGTTTTAGTAACGAGAAAAGAATAAACGGAAATGTCTCAACGGGGACGGAGTATCTTAATATTAGGTTCCCAATTTCCCTCTACCTACCATACTATGTGCGAGGTACTTCGTGAAACTCAAAAAAAAAAAAAACAAAAAAGTCAGAGACAAAATCATTTTATACATACATAGATAAATAGAGCTTTCAGCTTAGAGCCAACCCCGAGAGGAAATATAATATATTTTGTGATATTTCTAAAATTCTCTAAAGCGTAGTTGGTGAGAGTTAGTAATAATTAATTGTTTAGTAGTTCGTAATTTCGGTGATAAAACCAAATTAATATTTTAATAGTCAAAAGGCTATTGTGGCGTAGCGGCGCAGTATATGAATATGTTGTGGTTTCGATTCCCGCTCGTAGATATGAATTATTTTTTTTCTTCATTCTGGTTACAAAACGAAGAGTGGCGTTGAGTTTCACTACTCAAACTGTCTTGGAAATTAGGCGGTGTGTGGAAAACGGAGTATTTTAGGATTTTTTTATGGAAAAGGACATAGCAAATGAGCGTTCGGGTCACCTAATGGGGTAAGTGACACCAAAGGAGCTACAGGCGCGTTGCCGGCCTTTAAGGTGGGTTGGGCACCGGAGCCCAGCATTACCTGATGCGAAACGCAGTGACATAAAGCCACTACTTAACGCCGGTTTTAAATGCCGGGGGTGGTAATGATCCGGTCGAGTCTGCCCATGCGTGTTGCCATTGCTGTCGACGTGACTCTACCACACGTACTTTAGTCGCCTCTTACGACACCACCAGTACCAGGATGATCCTATTCTAGGCCGGGATCACACGGCACTAAGCTATCTCTGGCCATTATTATAATTTTAATAACAAGTAGCGGTATTGAGACAAACGTGGCACAGGACCATAAAGTCTGACTGTAAAATCGACTGGTTGTGGGTTCGATCCCCACTCGACGAAATGAAATATTTATTTACATTTATGTATATTTTCAATTTTTTAGGCTCCCTCTGCCTACTGTGCTATGTGCGAGATACAGCGTGAAACAGATTTGATTTTGTATTAAATAGCGGTAGTTTGAGTCTATATATAGAAGTGGAGGTAAGGACTTGCTCTTTATATTGCTTACCTACAGCTGACAGTGCAGACTACAGACAGTGAACAGTCTGTCAGTTTGAGTTAACTACAAACTGAAAAATCTCCTTTTATCCTGTTCCCGTGAGAAAACCCCTCTTAATGTTTCCTGGGATAAATAGGGAAAAACCAGGATCACATAGGTCATCAAGGAAACTATATAGAAAAAAAAATGTGTTCTACGCTACGTAAATTTGGCTACGCGGTGTCAGTAAATAGCAACGATAGATATTTTTTAACATTTTTAAAGTATTATTCCACACTTAGAAAAGAAACTAAATAAGTAACAACGATAGAGTTTTATATATATATTTTTAACTTCACTGCACAGAACGGGGTCGTAAGTGGGATGTTACGACAGTCTATTTCCATTATGAAACTTTCATTTCCCTCTTTCCACCAAATTCAGGAATGGCGGAGCTCAACGCCGCACTCTGAATATTTTATAATTAATGTCAAAGTTGTATATACGTATAAATAATTATTTTCCTAATTTCAATATTAATAATAATCAAGTAAAATAACTAAATATTTACTTAAATTTATATTTCCATTTCTTCGCTCTGGTGTCGGAGCTAAGCGCGGCGTTGAGTTCTGCCACTCAACACGCAATGCGTCCAGAATTCGGCAGAAAGTGGGGAATGGAGTCTTAACTCTAGGTTCCCTCTGTCTACCCTGCTGTGTGCAAGATACAGCGTGAAGCTGAAAGTAAAATAACAAAATAATTTACTACTAGCATTAGTAAATTCATATCTTATAACATTTTAAATCAATGACGTGCTCGTATGTAACTCGACTGTCGAGCACTACACGAGTCCACGAGTCGATATCATGCATATTGATCTCAACATAACCGTGTTACCGCATAATTGTCAGCTCTCTACATTTCCAATACAATACAATACTATACTATATAATACAATACATGCTATAAGACTATAAAAAAAAAAAAAATTAAATTAGCTTCACGCTGTATCCCGCACACAGCAGGGTAGGCAGAGGGAACATAGTGTTAAGACACTCCGTTCCCCACTTTCTGCCGGATTCTGGAGGCATTGCGTGTTGAGTGGCAGGACTCAACGCCGCACTTTGCCTCGACACTATAAATATAAATTTAAGTAAATATTTCATCTCCTCGAGTGGGGATCGAATCCACAACAAGTCGATTTACAGTCACATTTTGTGCCACTGCACCACGACTGGCGATAGAATATAGAACAACCTCCATAACATAAAAAATACTTCATTTTTCATATTATAAGTTTATACTATAAAACAATTCAAGCTTCATAAATGTCAAATAGCAACGATAAATAATCATAAATGTCAAAACTAAATCTATCTAGTAATATCAAAATATAGATGTAACAATAGTTAGCGTTGTCTTGTCACGCCACTTTGAGTTCAATTAGCGGCACGGCGAGAACGTGACGCGATTTAAATGTCACGTTGTATTCATGTGTGGCATTCAATTTACTTGTAACTAGATGTTTGTTAATGTCAATTAAGTTTTAATTTTGTTTACCATCAGTTTTAAGTTAGAGTTTTAATTGTATATTTAATACTAATCTATAAGGCTGCATACTTTGTTTGGTTGAATGCGCGAATGCATCTGTGTTAAATAGTCAACTCATCGAGAAAGGCATGTCTCGATAGTTGTGACTTCAATCCCCACCCAGAGGAATTTACATTATAACTATTATCTTTCCTTCTATTAATTAAGTAATACGAAAACTTAAACGAAGGTTTTACTGGAAGTTTTAATATATTAACTTATTCATAGATTTTTAAAACAATAAGAGGGGTAAGAGAGGTAAGAAGAGACATCGGTTAAGTAAAAAATATGAGGAACCTCCTGGGGGCCGGTGTGAAGAGATTGATAACAGTGGACGAGGCGAAAGATGTATAGCGGTTTTTGTGATTTACGCTATTTTATTAATATTTTATATTTTTAATTACGGAGTGAAATTAAATTTCCAAAATTTTGTGGAATAATTGTCCAAATTTATTAACACTTAAGAAGATATACAAAGAAAATAATTTTACACACTCACAGAAGGAAATAAAGAAATTTAAAGAAATACTAAAAGAAATAGATAAGCGAAACAGATACGTATTAGCAAGAAGATAAGGCTTAAAATTG
>JAATLQ010025989.1:0-16664 GCA_013421005.1 Heliconius erato x Heliconius himera | reverse complement strand
ACATAGCAGGGTAGGCAGAGGGAACCTAGTGTAACACACTCCGTTCCCCACTTTCTGCCGAATTCTGGAGGCATTGCGTGTTGAGGGGCAGAACTCAACGCCGCGCTTAACCTCGACACCAGAGCGAAGAAATGGAAATATAAATTTAAGTAAATATTTCATCTCCTCGAGTGGGAATCGAACCCAGAACCAGTCGGTTTTGCAGTCACACCTCGTGCCGCTGCGCCACGACCGGCCTCTTTTTTATTTTTTTTAATTTAATTTTTAATTTTTTTTAATTTAATTTTATTTTTAAATATTTAATTCCCTTCGTAAGTTAGTGGCAATTAAACCCATAACCTGTCGCTTTTACAGTCACACCATCGTCCTTATGCGCCATGACTGACTGTTTTTAAAAAAATCTTTCATTATTTTATATTATCCTTGTACGGAACATTCTCAACGGAAAAAATAATATTATTTTAAACAAATGAACCGTAATAGACAATTCTATTATCTAATGAAATGTCTACAGATATCTTGTAGAGCGTTTGTCTTTTTACTTTAATAATATTTTGATTTCAAACGAGAAATAATATGTAGCTAATGTTGAAAATATATTTTTTTTATATTAAAGCTTATTTTTCCGCATTTTTAAGGGATCATATCCATCTGATGAAAAATACTTGCATCTATTGTGTTATACATTCACGTAAAAACATTGAAAGAAAGATTATCGTAGCGCATCGGTACAGTTATTAAGTACATATAAAAGCGATGGATTCCATTCCTATTGGGGACAATGGATTATTTGTTTGATTTGGTAACAAAATAAAAATTATCGTTCAGTTTCGTCATAAACACCAGTATATAACGTCTAACACAACAAGCGGAGTGTTTTAACATTAGCATTTCTTTTTTTTTTTAGTTTTATGCTGTCTTGACAGATAGAACCTGGTCATCTAGTGTTATGACACTCTATTCCTATTAAGACACTTTTGTTTCCGTCAAATGTTGGAGTCATTGCGTCTTGAGTGGCAACTCAACGCCACCCTTGGCCTCGTTATCAAAACGAATGAAAATATTTAATATTTTATTTCCTCGAGTGGGAATCGAACCCACAACGTCGCACGTTTGCAGCCCATGCCACGACTGGCTTCAAAAACTAAAGACTAGAATAATTAAGAGTAATTAATTATCAAACAAAACTAATTATTTCGATACAACTTTAAAGCGACATGAATGCCCCAATAAAGTAATTAACTGCTAAGCGGTTTATACTTTCATTACAATGTGAGAGGCCACACTTAGGGAACTCATTTAGAAGTGTCGGTTTTAACAAATTGTCGAAAACCTTATAAATAAATTCAACTAAATAGTTATAAGTGAAAAATAATTTCAAACTATTTCTAGTTCTCGCCAGTTCCAGCACTACAATAAAACCTAAAAGGGTCTAAAGGACCGCAAGAACTACAGCCCCGTGAATTGTTTTACGTGAGGACAGTGTTATACTTTATGAAAGTAAATGATTTTAAAAGCCTGATATATAAATGTGTTATATATGGCATGTGGGTCTATTATTTTCTAATTAGCACAGGTAGGTATAGGTGCAAATCCAGTATAAAGATTGTTATCAAAAAATGATGTTGTCCTTTTTTATATTAAAGCTTCGCGCTTTTCCCGAATAGAATCTTGTGTTTAGACACTCCGCTCTCCGTTTAGCTATTTTTGAATCATTTTGTGTCGAGTAGCGGAATTCACGGTCGCGATTTGTTTTATCACTCGGGAAAGATAGTGAAAATAATATATTCCTATGATTGGGATTCGTGAGGCCAGTCGTGGCGCAGCGGCACAAAGTGTGACTGTAAAACCGACTGGTTGTGGGTTCGATCCCCACTCGAGGAGATGAAATATTTACTTAAAAAATTATATTTCCATTTCCTCGCACTGGTGTCAAGACAAAGCGCGACGTCGAGTTCTGCCACTCACCACGCAATTCCTCCAGAATCCGGCAGAAAGTGGGGAACGGTGTTTCTTAACACTAGGTTCCCTCTACCTACCTTGCTGTATGCAGCTTGAAGCTGTTTTTTTTTATAGTTTATACTTTAGAAAAACACATTTAGACTATCATAATAAATTTAAGCAGGCGAAGCCGCGTATGGGTGGCTAGTATATACATATATTAAAAAAACCAATGGATGGTCCGTTCTAGGGATGAAAAAGTAGGTCACTGCCCCAGTTATATCTGATGCAGGCCGGAATTCCCTGAAATTCCATGTTAAATGACATAACGGTCAACTGCTTTTGTTGTATATTTACTTGAGGGACACGTGTTTGTTTTACGTGTTTAATTATGTATTGTGGTTCAGTCGCTATATATTTTAATTTAAAAAAAACTCTATAGGATCCATCCTCTCTATATGATGTCTATCTGTTATTATGTCCGTCTATCACACCCTCGGCGTTATTTCTCAAAAACTTGTCGCGGTATGAAGCTGAAATAATATCTTATTATTACGTTAAACAAGAAACATATGTTTTTGCTTCGTTCGAGTGGGAATCGAACTCATAACATGTCACGTTAACACGCTCGTGGCCTCA
This sequence comes from Heliconius erato x Heliconius himera, assembly GCA_013421005.1. Taxonomy (NCBI): domain Eukaryota; kingdom Metazoa; phylum Arthropoda; class Insecta; order Lepidoptera; family Nymphalidae; genus Heliconius; species Heliconius erato x Heliconius himera. The sequence goes on along the minus strand of JAATLQ010025989.1, from coordinate 14,084 downwards.
CGCAATGACTGACTTTTTAAAATATAGATGTTTTTTATTCAGAAAAAGATCGACGTTGGTAGCACCATTTATAATGGGCTACGTGACAGGAAATTAGAGTAAAATACGACAAAATTCTTTCCTTCCTACCTTCTAAGATCCGAAAAGAGTCCAAATGAGAGTATAATCAGTTTTTTAAAATAACATGAAAATCATGAATTTATGCGTTTTATCCGACGGCAACGAAGTATAAACGAGTTGTATGTTTTTAGTGTGTATGTATGTATGTTAAACCAGTGAACCGATTTTGGTAAATGATACGTCGTTGGATTTCTCTTGATGGCGCGAGTGTTACTGAATACAATAATTTAGCTTACGCAGTCGGGTTTTCGCGTGTTTTTTACAGTTTATCCCATATAGCGGGGCGGGAGATCGAACCCAGTACCACACTCTGTTTTGCATTGCCAAGTAGTTGCTAGCTACTAGCTCGGGTAGAGCTAGTTGTGTGTAAGTGATGGAACACCGCACCGAATATTAAATAAATAAAATAAATTAGCTTCACGCTGTATCCCGCACACAGCAGGGTAGGCAGAGGGAACCTAGTGTTAAGACACTGCGTTCCCCACTTTCTGCCGAATTCTGGAGGCATTGCGTGTTGAGTTGCAGAACTAAACGCCGCGCTTAACCTCGACACCAGAGCGAAGAAATGGAAATATAAATTTATGTAAATATTTCATCTCCTCGATTCGGTTTTGCAGTCACACCTCGTGCCGTTGCGCCACGACCGGCCTCGAATATTGGGCTTTAATTTTATTTTAATTATAGGCATTCTTGAAGAGCCTAGTACGTAAAGTATTATTAATTCACTCTGCACTTAAATGCATTACTATATTTTGAATATTCAATACAATTCTTAAATACATCTGAGGGATTTGAATCAAAATCATCGTATCACACACTTCCGAAGTATGATGTTATAGTTTCTTAAAACTGCCTTTATACTTCCATACTGTAGCCCATATATAGTAGGATAAGCAGAAGGAAGCTAGTGTTAAGAATCTCTGTTTTGAGTTTTGAAAATTTTCTGTCCAAAAACGTTGCCTGGAGTGGCAAAACTCAAAAAAAGTAGGCCATTCTCCGGGTGTCAATTCCCCTAATTGAACCTACAACCGTCGCATTGACAATCAGACGCTGCGCTGTTGCGCCACAACGGCCTCCTCTAACAAATCAAATCAGCTTCACGCTATATCCCGCACACAGCAGGGTAGGCAGAGGGAACTTAGTGTTATGACACTCCGTTCCCCACTTTCTGCCGAATTCTGGAGGCATTGCGTGTTAAATGGCAGAACTCAACGCCGCGCTTAACCTCGACACCAGCGCAAAGAAATGGAAATATAAATTTAAGTAAATATTTCATCTCCTCGAGTGGGGATCGAACCCACAACCAGTCGGTTTTACAGTCACACCTCGTGCCGCTGCGCCACGACTGGCCTCATCATTGTTTTAAGTAAAACCGTATTTAGTATATCTCATACTAAAATATTTTAAACCTTAATAAGTAATAACACTAAACATCAGTCTTCAAGATCGTTATTTTTCAAACAAATTTAAACTTTATATTTCATTAATAAAGTTTATTTCACAAAGTCAAAATAATTTATGATTTTTCATGAAACTAAATAACTTTCTTTGTAATTGAACCTTCAATTTCTAGTACGTGGAATATTGTTTAAGTTACCTGGGATTTATTTTTAACGTTTTCCAATTTTTATACGTTTTCTAAATAAAGTATTTATCTGGGATTGTTGATTGTGAATTTCTAGCTACATATAAGTATAGAAATTCAACTTTGTTACTTGTTAGGATCGACGATGTTTGCGGGTTCGATTCTCATTATAAAGAATGTTTGTAAAACCAAGCACGGCGTTGAGTTTTACGACTCAACATGCGATTTCTCAACAATTGTGTGAAAAGAGTGAAGCGGAGTGTCTATTAAGACACTGATAATAACTAGATTCCCTACCTTATTAGAAAGATACAGCGTGAAGTTAAAAAAAAGATATTCAATATATAATAAAGTATTTTAAAAAAAGCAAATAATATTGATATTTATTTTTACATTTTCAACATTTAAAAATTCCAAGTTCAAAAGTATAAGAAATATTGCTTAACATTTGTTTTCTCAGTCCTTTACGTAAATAACTCTACAAACTCATGTTGGAGGTGTCTTGGCCGCTACACCTTCTTTCGGCGTGCTGTCCATTGCAGTAATGAGACATTGCGTTCAGTATTTTGTTCGTCATATTGTTTTATTTAACAGCTTCACTTCTTTTCCCTTGAAATTTGTAGTTTTAAGAATAAAAAATAGCAACAAAATGTACAGTGTCATATAAATAAAAAGGTCATCGTGGCACAATGGTACAGTGTCTATCTGTAAACTGATGATTGCAACAAACAGAGTGGAAAACAGAGTGTTTAGATACTAGGTTCTTTCTGCCTTCCCCGATATAAGCAGGATACAGTGTGAAAAACATTAAATATATAATAAATTGAATGATAGTTGTATCTAGCATCATTAAAAAGCAATTATAGCATTAGCAATTACAGCTTATTTCAATTTAACTTTTCTATTCTCCAATAATTCACGCAAGCATGTAAACTGTATATGGACAAATGGAGTTCAAATTTATAATATGTTTATATATTTCCGCATAATTACCTAAAACATAGAAACATAATATAATTATTTAATTAACATATTAATTGAATAAATTTACTATTATAATTTTATAAATTAGTTTACACTATTAATTGTACCTTTTCAAATTATCATGAAAGGCGACTTATGAGGCTGTTGTGGCGCAGCGGCACAATATCCAACAGTAGACATGACATTGTAGATTCGATTTCTACTCGGAGGAATAAATTATTTTCTTGCTCTAGGACGTACGCAGCGAGTCATTAAGTTCAGCCACTCAACACTACAAAAACGGAAAGTGTTCAACGGAGTGTCTTAACATAAGATTCCCTCTGTCTACTTTGTAAACTTAAATATTGTGTGAGGCTAAAACAAAAATCCCTCTTGCTCTACAGTGCCGTCTAAAATAACTTTTTAATATATTTCCTCAGTAACGGAAAGGTGTAATATTCACAATAACTAAGTAACACTATTGTTTCGGAATACAATGTAGTCTAGAATTACAGCGAAACGGGTTGTTCGTGTAATAAACTTTTTCTGCGAAAAATTTAATATTACGTACTCAGTTTTTTTTGTTTTAGTTCACAAAGAAAGTGTTTACTTTTGAATGGCACGTGGAAGGAATAGAAAATCGATAAAAAGTATTTTAAATATTTTTTTTTCCTTCACTCTGTATGTTCGTGATGTGTGTTGAAAAGTGAAACCTAACACCGTGCTTTGACTTACCGGAGCAATGTTTTTCCTTAAATAAACTTCATCGAACTTGACTCTCAATCATCAGGTATTCAATTGATTAATTTGTCACTCCACGGCGCCAATTACGAACTAGCAATGTTTTTTTACTTTTACATTTAAGAAAGCTATCTTTAGAATCTATCTATTGTTTAAGCTTTATTTTGTATCCCGTGCATAATGAAGGTGAGGGAAACTGGGAACCTAATGATAAGATTCTCCGTTCTTATTAAGACACTTCCGTAACCTAATTTTTGCCGAATTTTGGAGACGTTGCATGTTCAGTGGCGAAACTCAACGCCGCTCTTTGCCTCGTTGCCATAGCGAGAAGGACAATATTACATATTTCAATACCTAGAGTGGGAATCGAATCCGCCTTGTGCTCCTGCGCCACGACTAGCCAATTTATCTATTTTCGTTCCCAAATAAACATTTTTTATTATATAGACAAGATTACATTAAAAAATAAAAAGAAAATCGTAACATCCGCGTGAAAAAGATTTGCCTATACAATAAGAGTACTGTAAGCTCTATTGACGCTGAAATTGCTTTCAGGTAAAGGATTATGGAAAATGGTCTTAATATGTTTTTTTAGAGAGAAAAAAATATTTATGCTATACTAGTCGTCGTCCGCAATTTTTTCTGAGATTTGACACAAAAAGATTGAGACACAAATTGGAGTTTTCCGTTTTTGCTCTTGTCCGTAGAAATTTTAGGAAAGCATCTCCAGGGAGTGTAGGGGAGCACTATCCTTTACCCCCTAAGAGAGTACTTCCCTATACTCCCTAGTCCTAGTCCTTACATTTCAACTTTATAAGTTCAGTAGTTTGGTTATTGTAATTTATACTGTATATTATGATTCTCTTTTATTTATTTTTATTGGCTTTTGTGTGCTATTGTAAAAATGTATGATATGATATTTATCAGTATATATTTTAGTAAGAATTTAAAATCCTTTAAAATTTCAACAGCAGCAGGTTTGGAGTTTGTTTCTTTTGGAGATTATCCAAGTTTTCTGTCCAATCAAGTTTTATACACACGTTTAGCAAATACGGAGTTTGTAAACCTTTATTATAACTTTGGGATACATACTGTCCGTATGTGGTAATTCACATTCATCTAATTAATATAAACATATCGAGAGAATAGTAAAATATTAATAAGAATAACCTTTTAAAAACAAGCTTTCTAGATTTTTTTTCATGGTGTTTATATTTTAAAAATTAAGCTCTTTAATAAGTAGATATATGATATTAGGTCGGCTGTATAAAAAAATATTATCAGCTGACTTGGTAACAAGAGAAAATACAGTGTTGACTTTCCCTATTTAACTCGAAATATCTTAAAAATAGGATCGTGCTTGTGCGACAGAGTGTCTTAACACTGGTTCCCTCTGCTTATTCTACGGTATGTGGCATGCAGCGTAAATTTAAAAAAGAAATAACAGGAAAATATAGAACATATCAATTTCACAATAATTTATATATTTTGTATCTAACCTCGATCTCTGGGACTCGGTCTAAATAAATGTAAATATACTAATTTAGAAGACTTATATTTTATATTTTTATGTTAGACCTTATTTTTATGCTTTTACTTTCCTAAATGTCGAACAAAAGTTAAAAAATGTAAATTATAAATTTGTTTAGCTTTACTCTGTATCAAAATATATCTTCACATAAGTTTAATTTTATTTTTAAAAAATAGATATAGTCATTCCTCCAAGCGGAAATCGAACCCACAGCCATGATGTACATAACCATCTACTAGGCTAACAAGCTAAATTCCAAATCGGAGCTTCACTCTCTAACTTAATTAACAAAACAGAAAGCATAAAAGGTTTCCAAGATACATTCCGGCCTTTTATCAAATAATAACGTAATTTGATTTCACAGCTCATAGCCGAGGAATGAGCTCTCGAATAGAATTATTTCAGCTCAAGTATCATAAAAACAAGAATGGCTAGAAATTATAATGAAACTATAGTTTTATGGAAAACTTATATAAGTTATCAAATTAGTATTGGATGTCTTTTCATATAAAAAAAACGAAAAGGATATGGCATTGTGGCCTTAGCGGAAGATTTAGTATAGTGAATGTCTTTCAGCTTCACTGTGTATCCCGTATAAAGCAGGGTAGGTTAAGTCTTTGTTCGTCACTTTCCGCCGAATTTTCGAGGTAATACGAATTGATTGGAGGAACTCAACGCCGAAATTTTGCCTTGGTGCCAGAGCGAAGAAAATGAAAATATTAATAAATAATAATTCCTTCCCCCGAGTGGGGGACAATTGTGTCCCTGCTCCACGACGGCCTTAGAATGAATGTTTTTAAATATATGCATTTAAATATTATGTCCATTTTAGGTAGGTATTTTAAGCAGTTGCAACACCAGGTGAAATTTCTCACTGCTAATTGTTTCTGCTCCACGCCGTATTCCGCTTTCAAAGGTAGGTAACGATGAGACATTTCGCTTTTCGCAATTTTTGGGACTCTGCGTATCTAGTGGCGTAATTCAACGCCGCGCTTTGACTTTATACCAGTGCAAGGAAATTAAAAGATTTTATTCCTCCGAACAGAAATCGAACCTTCAACCTTTCCGTTTACAATCAGACAGTCAAAGGCAGAAATTGATTACACACTGCTGCTCACTGTCATTCATTTTTCTTTCTATACATTTGTATAGACTGAATGGAGCAGATGTGATCGTGCCCTAGAAATATCACTCCAAGTGATAATGTAAAAACACAATGAAACTCACTCACTCACTCAGTCTCTCAAATTAATACATCTAATAAGATAAAATGCCGCATTAAGATCTGCCACTCTAGACGCTATGTCTTGAATTTGGGAAAAACTCGAAATTTGTTATCGAAAATTGATACTAAGTTAGAGTTAGAGTAGATAAAACTGTGGTTTCATTTAAAGTTATGCTGACAAAAACACTCTATGTATATTAGTGCATCCAAATCTCTTATTAATATATATTAAGAAAAATCAATCTTTCTTATTTTAATACAACTTCCTCTGATCCACACGTGCTAATAGCCTTTTTCTTTAGCCATTATGCGTGTTGCCGCCTGGAACGCCCTATTGCCTAGACTCAAATGTTCATTTATTTATATGTGGGACTTCTCACCATCAAAACCTATGTATAATGTGTTTAATTTATCACATATCATATTTATCTATATCAGTTTCCAAAAGTGTCAAGTATACATATATAAAATTTCGCTTTAACGCCGGTATTGTGCATTAAGCATTTTTTATTATTTTCGAGATGTTGTGTGCTAAGTGGTGAAACTCAACGCCGCGCTTTATCTCGTTACCAGATGCTACAGTTTCAATCAAGCACATATGTACGAAGGTATTAAAAATCCATGCACAAAACACTGACGAGTTATGAAAAAATATTTTCTCCCCAGGATTAGAATCCAGAACCCAAAATCCATAACTTTTGTGTATCAGAAATCAGTAATTTACATAATTTAAGCTTGCTTCAAATTCACTTCTACGTTCCGTATAAGATAAACAGATTTTACACTTAGTACTGCAAAATGCAGTGATTTCCTTATTAGACACGTATACAGGAAATGCGATCACGATAAGCAAAGTACTCTAAAGACTACGGAGGCGAAGCTTCAGATAAAAGCCAGTTAATATTTAAAGAAATCGTTGTGGCTTAGTTGGCATGTATCTCACAGCGCACAAAGAGAGTAAGGTCGCAATTTAAACAGGGGAACCTTTGTATTAAATATATTTTCTTTGCAATAATCTAATAATAATGCGAAATTAGGTTCTGTGACTTAAAAAAATAGAACCTCTACCATGAGAAGGTACCACTAAGAAAAAGTTATATTAATTACATTATCCAAAAAATAAATATTGCAAGTACGTTTGAACTTGAATTATAAATTAAAATGGAAAAATCAAGCTTGTCACGCTGACGTGATCGTAGCGTGCAATTTGACACAGTGCTGTGTCACAGCGATAATTATAATATATTGTACAGTTACATAATAAAATATACTTTTTAATACAAATTAAAATCTATTTATTTTTGTTATTGATATTGTTGTATTTTTTTTTTTTTTTTTTAAGCTTAAACAATATCCTGCATATGGTAGAGTACATACAAAATAACGTAGTATTAAGACATTCCGTTCCTCATTTCCGACAACTTATCAAGTCAAGGAAATTAAAATAACTAATTTCCTTAGTGGGAATCGAACCCACAATCTTCACGTTTACAGTAAGGTGCTATGCCTCTACGCCACAATGGTAACATTTAGAATCGAATGAACATTATTTTGGACGTGAACCTGCTATTCCTAGCCTTGTATTTATTACAACTTTAATATTTACCTCTACCCTATTAGTTACTGAATTATTACGTGTAACCAAACACAATTTTCAGCTTTATAATATTAATATAGATCATTTAAATTTGCGCCTCTAAAAGAACGCGTTTTAAAACAATACATATTCTACGTTTCGCAATAATATCACCACACGCTGAAGTCTCACCATCTCTCTTCTCTTTCCAATTAAAAATATTTATTTATTTCATTTATTTCTTAGAAAACCCTACGATACCGCCTGGTAAAGAGGCACGCACCTCTCACGTAACTTAATTACTAAAGTATTTTCACGAGCTTCACATCACTGAGCCTTCCACAGACTAATGACTTATATAGATTGTATGTAGAGTTTAAATTTTACATAGTATTATAGAGGCCAGTCGTGGCGCAGGCGTGCGGCTGATAAGACTACAGGTTGCAGGTTCGATTCCCACTCCAGGAAATTAAATATTTAATATTTTCATTTCCTCGCTCTGGTTACGAGGCAAAGCGCGGGGTTGAACCAATTAATATGCAATCTTTCTGAATTCGGCGGAATGTGGACCATGAAAGTGGGAATAGAGTCTTAACGAGTTCTGAACTGCAATACAGCATTAAGCTAAACATAACGGTGGAACAAACATCGTCATAAACTTTCACATTTATAATATTAGTAGGTTGTAGAGTGGGTCTTTTCATATATTTTACGTATACGGAAATTTATAAATGATTAATATATAAAATTCCTTCTCCTTTTTAACACTGAAGCTTTTGTAAGTATACCGGTTAAGGCTTTATGTTGATTGATGAGACTGACATGTTCGTGCTTGTTAAATATGTATATTACAATGTTGGGAGCAATAGAACATAGGTTACGAGCGTTTTAAGAAAGACAGAGAGAGAGGAAGAGAGAGAGATGTAATAACATTTCACTTTAACATTTTTACTAACATATTTGTTTTTTTAGATTCACATTGTATTCCGCACATAGGGTAGGTAGAGGTAATTTGGGAGCATAGTGTAAAACCAATCCACACATCCACCCTACTTTTTGTGGAATTCTCGAGGCATTGCGTATTGAGTGGCGGAACTCAGCGCCGCACTTTACCTCAACCACTTCATGAATACAAACACCCTTTCACATTACATTAATTTGTTTAACGTTTTCGATCCTACAAGCACAAGACAAGGCTACCCTTTATCGAAACCGATTCTATAAACGTCAAGTACCGTACTGGGTAAATAAATAAAATTATCCTCTCCACTTTCCCGGATATGCTGACAAGATTGAGTGCGTTCTGCTTGTTTAACAGATTAAACCTTTTATAAACAACAGGTCTGGTTTCTTTTTGAGTAGAATGGGTATTTATTATGTGTAACATATCTGGACATGGTAAATATTTGTGCTATTTTTATTTTTTTTTATTTGTGAAAATATATTTTTTTTTATTTACAAGAAAAGTGAAATAATTATTAGAGAAGAAGTTATTCTCAAACATAAATGATGATAAGTAAGATACGTTGTCGAGAAAAAATGAAATAGTTACGTTAAATTTGCATGCAGCATGCTAGTTAGAGGGAACCTGTGAACCTAGTGTTAAGGCACTCTGTTCCTATTAAGACACTTTGGTTCCCCACTTTTCACCGAATTCAGATTGTTTTCTAGGTTTTTGTTAGATGCACGCCGACTCCTGCAATTTGAGGAGTAGGCAACAGAAACTGTCAAGAATAAAATGGGAAATAAAATGGGAAAGTAGGGTACGATGGCAAAAATGAACGCCGCGCCTTGTCTTGTTATATCAGCTTTACGATATATCTCGTACACAGCAGAGTAGGCTAAGATCTAAGACATTCCGTTTCTCACTTTCCGACGAGTTCTGGAGGCATTGAGTGTTGAGAGGCGGAACTCAACACCGCGCTTTGCCTCGACACCAGAGCGAAGAAATGAAAATATATTATTGTATATAAGTTGTACCTTACCTTATATCACATATATAAAGAATATTGGTATGATAAGATGAAAAATAACTAAGCTTAGTCATGTATTATACACTTATTTAATTTTGCTGCTTCCCTTTGATAATATAGAGAAATTGAACTTATCGCGGGACTTTGCCAGGATAAGACAGGCCAAAAAACTTATGTTTAAACTTAGCACCAAGTGAAAAACGAACTCACACTTATTGTGTATTGATATTTTCTCCCATTCTATATTATAAAAACCATTTAATAAGAAAAAATATAAGAAACAACATGACAAAATTTGGCATCCGGCCTAGAATAGATTGTAAAAACTAATACAAATAACCATTCTTATGCTTCATTTAATACGTAAGCTACTGTTACAAATGTAGGTACGAACTTATTTTACTCCTCTTTGTCTTTACATAGTATGATAATTTTCTTTAAACTTTTATTATTATTTATTATTTTTTTCCTTTTAACTTTCTTTTATTTTATGATTACTATAAGTAACATTGAATGATACAAACAATTAAAAAAAATCTGGTTTTAACGCATAACGGTATAGGCAGATGGAACATAATTAAACACTCTGCTCTCGATTTTCCGCCAAAATAATGACACAACACGTGTTCAATGGTGGAGTTCAACGCTGCGCTTTGTCTAGCAGAGTGAGGAAACGAAAATCAATATAATTATTCCCCGGAATGTGAATCCAACCGACGACCATCACGTTTACAGTCACACTTTAGCCAGGCCATTGTGGCGCAGTCCCATTTCGTTCTCGCTTGAATTTAGAAAAATCCCTACACTCCTTACCTTAGATTTTGGCATAGAAGCATCTATGCCAAATTTGATGTCATATAAATGTAATAGGTAGTTACATAATAGGTGATCAGTAAACCTGGACCAAATTAAATAGTTTTAGAACTAATAAAAATTGTTTTAGAAACAGACTGAATGTAAGCAACATTTTGTCTCATTCCAAAATGAACAGGGTATATAAATTGTTTATAAATCAGCTTTAAGCTGTATCCCGCACACAGCAGGGTAGGCAGAGGGAACCTAGTGTTAAAAAACTCCGTTCACCACTTTCTGCTGAATTCTAGAGACACTGCGTGTTGAGTGGCAGAACTTAACGCCGCGCCTTTGCCTCCACGCCAGAGCGAAGAAATGGAAATAAAAATTTTAAGTAAATATTTCATATTTTTTTGGATCGAACCCACAGCCAGTCGATTTTACACTCACACTTTGTGCCGCCGCGCCACGATCGTTTATATTATTATGTAAATCAATTATTATAATAACAAATTTAATTTGGTAACACTCACTCACTTACAACGATTCTACAAATGCGGTACTTTAAAACTAAATGAAACATTATTCTCGACAGACATTCAAAATAGTAACCATAGTGTACTTCTACATCTTCTCTTCTAGTGTACTTCTATTTCACGATTTCCACCCACAGTTCTCCACGTTCCGCCATTTGAAGACATTCAAGACATTGCGTGTTGAATGGCGGAGCTCAACGCCGCTCGTCGTCTTATCAAAACGAGAAAAAAACTAAATTTCCTCGAATGGAATCGAACCCACAACCATTGCGTATTATACTATCAAAAAGGAGGAATGCACACCAATTAAATTTGTAATATTCAAAAGACGAACCTTACTCGGAACATTCTACAATAGCGAAGTTCGGTATCAAAGATCTAAAATAATTGGATTTACCCACATTATTTGACAAATATATACCTTTAATATACAATAAATAATCTAAAAATGTTTGTCTTTAATGTCTGTATATAGTGAAATTAGTCTAATTTATTAAGAGAATTTATTATACACCATCGTGGCTCAGTTGGAAAATGTATTATGATACGCAATGTACAAGCATTGGTTTGATGTAAATTTTTGATATTGTAATTTTTTGCTATTTTTAAGCAACGCGCTTTATCCTGCATATAAAAGAGTAGGTAGAGGGAACCTAGTAATAAAACACTTCGTTTTGTCCCCACGCACCGCTTTATTTAAGCTTTATTTAAAGACATTACATTTTTTTACCAAATTGAGGCAATGCAAATAAATTCTTCCCCCATAAACCTGTAAAAGATCACTAATGATCGCCTTTGCATACTACCTCTATGCGCAAAATGTTTGTTTTTTCTTATTTTTTCATTTTATATTTGTTACTTTTATTTTTTTCGCCGTCGTCGCGCATTGGCACAAATATGTGACTGTAAACTAGACGGTTGTGAGTTCGATTACCACTTTGGAGAATGAATAATGTCTTATTAATATTTTCATTTCTTCACTCTGGCATAGAGGAAAAGCGCGGCGTTCCGCCATTCAATACGTAATGACTCGGCTTGGCAATTCGCCGGAAAGTGCTAGAAACGCGTGAAGCATTTTATTTATTATTTTAAGAAGTCGCTCAATATATGAGAATATAATATTGAAATCCATCTTCATATTGTCGCTATGCACAATAGAAAGTGTGACGAACGAGATCGATTGAAAATATATAGATGTATGAATGTGAAGAAGTATGTAAATGCAGCTGAATACACTCTCGTTCGTTGTAACGATGAAAATGAGAAAATTTTATAAATATCATCCCTTTGAGGCCGTCGTAACGCAGTGGTACCAGCGTGTGACTGTAAACGCGACGGTTGTTGGTTCGATTTCCTTTCGAGGGAGTGAGTCATTATTTCCGCCTCGAAAATTTGACAGTAATTGGGGAACGGGGTGTCCTATCACTAGGTTCTCTCTCTCCCTCCGCCTACCCTGCCATACACTACAGCGTGAAGCTGAAAAGAATATTTCATTTTTAGCTTAAGAGCCAGCAAAATACCTGTACCTACCTTTTACACGGAATCGTCTGCTGCGGTGATCATTCACTTAGGGGATCTGTAAACTCCTACACTTTTTCTTTTTCATTAGAAAATGCAGGGTAGGCAGAGATCATCAAGATATCTCATTCTCCGTTTTCCAACTGTAGGGAAATTTAATTTTTGTTTCTTCGCTCTGGTAAGAAGACAAAGCGTTGAGCTGTTGAGTTTTGCCACTTAACGTGCCATGTTTTAAAAAACTTAAAACTCGGTCCCCTACATTTACTCGCGTATAGCAACAACAACTAGGCTTGCCTTACCGAAGATCGTGAAAATGTAAACAAGAGGTTTTTTTTTTTTCATTTTTGCTACACTGTATAAGTTTACATTATACACTTTTTTGAAATATTACGAAAATTTTCACTATAATTTTTATAATACCGTACACTTTTCAGGTATTAGAGGAATATCTTAAACGAGACGTTCTTTAGTTCAGAGCAACCTAGAATTGATTCAAGCGACCTAGTCCCCTAATGGTCACCAATTGCTACACTTACATGCAATATTTATGAATGTATTTTAATATTATTATATTGAAAATAATTTTGTTTAAAGTTATAATTAACTCTAAGAGCTATAGGGAACTACCTAACCCACTAAGATTATAGTGGGTGTAAAAACACCCTATTTTTAAATGTAATGAAATTATTAATTAATTGTAAGAAATTATGAACAACTTACTTTTACCAGTTAATATCTTCAAGGGTGACTGTAACGTGACAGTTGTCTAGAATTCCGCGGAAAGTGGGGAACGGAGTACACAAGGTTCCCTTTGCCTACTCTGCTGTTTGCGCGATACAGCGTGAAGCTAATTTATTTATTTTTATCAATAAACATTTAAATACAATTTTAAGAAAAATTACATAAAAGTATGAAAACTACAACAAATATCAAAATTCCTCTCACGCTTATTGAGATGCACGATATTCACATCAGCGTGCAAATCGATATATGAGAGAGGAGCTACCATCGTCAAACTTCCGGTACGACTTTTGGTACATCTTTCTCACATACAGTGAGTCAGTTGGAATTCTTATATTGAAAATGGACAAATGTTTTGGGTACATCATATTTACTTTATTCCCCAAATTTTACAGACATTATGTGTTGAGTGGCGGAATTCAACGCCGCACTTTGTATTTTTACCAGGGCGAGGAAATGAAATAATTTTGTAAAAAAAAGGAAATAAATAGTAAGTAAATAGATGCGGGTAATTTATATCTGTAATTTTCATTTATATATTATATACTAGCGACCCGCTCGCGGCTTCGCCCGCTTTAGCTACTGAATTATTCATATAATGTACCTCTGTTTGCAAAGCACTTAAGATTACTAATGTGAAAATTATTGAAACCCTAATGCAACCCACATTTTCGTAGCTCCAATAAGGATGTTCCAATTGTTTAAAAAACACACACCTGAACAAATGACACAAACAACAGAAAACTTAAACGAAAGAAATTATAAACAACAGACTACCTACTA
>JAATLQ010025983.1:201597-228590 GCA_013421005.1 Heliconius erato x Heliconius himera | reverse complement strand
GAAAAGGACAAGGCAAACGAGCGTTCGGGTCACCTGATGGTAAGTGATTACCGCCGCCCACGGCCCCGTGCAACACCAGAGGAGCTACAGGTGCGTTGCCGGCCTTTAAGGTGGAGATAGACGCGCTTTTTGAAGGTACCCATGTCATATCGACCTGGAAACACTGCCGCGGGTAGGTCATTCCACAGTTCCGTGGTGCGTGGAAGGAAGTTCCTACGAAACCGCACAGTAGTGGATTGACACGTATCCAGATGGTGTGGATGATATTTTAGCTTATGTCGTACTGTGCGGTTAGAAAATTCGGCGGCAGGTAACAGGTCAAACAGTTCTTCAGAACACTCCCCATGATAAATGCGATAGAGAACGTACAGCGAGGAAATGTCTCTACGCAAAGCCAAAGTATCAAGCCTTTCACAGATTATTCGGTCCCCAATGATTCGAATGGCTCTGCGTTGTATGCGATCAAATGGTTCAAGCTGATACTGGGGTGCACCAGCCCAGAGATGAGAACAGTACTCCATATGAGGCCGGACCTGGGCCCTATATAGGGCCAAACGGTGTTTTGGCGTGAAGTACCGTCTCGCTCTATTGATGACCCCCAGTTTCTACGAGGCCAACTTGGCCTTGCTTTCCAAATGATCGCGATACTGGCAGTCACTCGAAACATTGAGGCCCAATATACTGATACTGGGCGCGGCTGTAAGGGGAATGTTCTGAAAGACTGGTGATACGATGAATGGGATTTTTTTTGTGGTTAACGCGCAAACTTATATAATAAATTTCATCCAAATCCAAAAGTATCTCATAGAATATATTAAAATACAAATACTTTCTAGTTCAAACAAGTAGAGTAGCCCTTAAAACTATTGCTTTCAACCAAACCAACTCTATATTATACAATAATTAGAAAGAATCGTAGAATTATTCTTATTTCATCATTACAATTATACTGGATTTTATATAAAACTCACCGCATGATCAAAACTTATAGGGTACTTACTTCCCGTGGACCTACAGCTATGAAATTTGGCACGAAGTGAAAACTTACAATATAAACAAAGGATAAAATCTATAAAGTGATAATGTTTAAGTATTTCTTAAAAAATCAATTCTAACTTATAGTTGCAGTTCATATCACACAAAATAAATGCATACGCCCCCAAACTTAAGTTTTTAATTTTTATAGACCTACACAATCTGTCCAAGTGATAATGATCCACTTACTTAAGCTGAAGTAAAATAAATGTTAAGCTGAATAATATTTATATGAAAATTGTATTAAATATTCAAATCTACAGTATCTTAGAGCACAGAAAAAATCAAGGTCAAAAATGTACTTTCCTTTGTCCGACTTGTACTAGAACGTTTTTTTTAAATATTTTCTAATAGTTTCTCTTTATAATAATTTATCTACGACAATAAAACTCATAAAGAAATAAATCTGAAGTATTAAGCTACATGAGACCGCGGTGGCGCGCGGCATAAGGATGTGATTTTCCACACCTCCACACCTTACCTCTTCAGAAAACGCAACAAACAAATATGTTTCGAGTATAAAGCTAATAAAAGTACTGTGTTAACAATGGATGATTTAATCTAAGCGATCCACTCGCGGCATCGTCCGTGAAATCACGAAAGCGTTCAAGTTTTTATATATTTACTAGAGTCTCAAAAGCGGCTTCGGTCACATAAACTTATTTTTATATTTTAGCTAAAGGATTTTTTAAATACATTTTTTTTTATAAAAAGCAGCGTATGTCCTTTCTAATACCTCTAAGAATAAGTGTTCAAAGTTTCATGATAATCGGTGGAGTAGATATGGCGCGAAAGCGTAACATACAATTTTTTTTTATTACTACATTTATAATATAGAAACGCTTAACTCTAAATTTTATTTTAAAAATAATGATACAAGCACCCAAGTCTTAAAGAATTAACAATTCTTTACAAAGGGAATTCAATTAGCTTGGTTTTATCGTCCGTCTGTTCTCACTTTGAAGTACTGAATTTTTAATTTAAGCGTCCCTTTTGCATACATAGTATCTGTGCAAAAATACAGAGTACGAAATAATGGTTGGATGGGAAGGATTAGAATGGCTTTACATTTAAAATAATATCATTTTTATTATTATATTAAGGCCCTCGCTATGCTCAGGTAGATTAAATTACGCGATCAATGAAAATTGTACAAGCTTCAACCTTTCCTTCATTATATTACAGTATAAATTTGTTGAAATTTGAAGAAAATTCTGGAAATATCTTTTTTGTATTCTGTATAAAATGAATATTTAAAAAAATAAAATAATACAATATTTTACAAGAACGCATATACAAGTAATTAGAATAAGTACATTTTTTTATAAAAAAATCTTTGGTTCCTTTATTTTATTGTACGGTTTATTTGATACAGTTCCAGATTACGTTCGATTTCCCGTATTAACATAACTCGATCCTTCTAATGCCTTTATCTCTAGACGCAGCCTGTGTAAGCTTCCATCAGATTGGTGCATTGCGGCCAGAGTGTAATCTTTGCTATTTCAGCTAAATGTCAAACCGCATTCTATTTGATTTAAAATCTATATGCACAGTAAAAGGTTACTAAAATTAATCCATATTTAATCGGTAAATTAATAATGGGTAAAGTAGGAAAAAACAATATTTGTGAAAATAAAATATTGATTTAGAAAACCTTTTTAACAGCAAGCTCTCGAATTTTTTTAATCGTATATTATATTGTATAAAATAAGCACTTTCATTTGAAGCCCCTATTCAGGGATTGTGATAAATTTCTATCCGCTATTTTGTTGCGCGACCATTTTGGATTAATAACAATATAAAGATTATATGTAATTTCATTGTAATCTGAACTAAAGTCCTATTCCAATTATCAGCTCTATCGTACACTGGTAATTGGGTCAAATTAAGCTTGCAAGATTTCACATACTAACACATATACTAACCCGGCAAAAAAATAAAACAAAAACGACGAAAATGTATTGTGGAAGTAATTAACTGTAGTTATTAATACTTTTTAGAAAACATAAAAATTTGAACGTAGCGAGATTTGAACCTGCACCTCTCTGTCTACTACTAAGCACGTATGCTTAGTTGGGCAGAGCGCTTGGACGGTTTCCAACAGGCGCGGGTTCTAAAAATTATTTTTCTTTCCTAGGTGTGGAATAACATTTTAAATTTTCTCTTTAAAACAATATTACAGATGTAATGGCAATTTAGAAAGTCATAATAAAAGAAAAGAACAAACAGATATTACGACAGTGACAATTAAGCTTATCAAAACTTTCAATTAAATTTCAAAGTAGTTATCCTAATCCAAATATATTGAAATTTTATATTTGTCATATTTTTGTACCTTTATGACATACGTATCAAAGAAATGGGGTTCACTGATAGAAATATGAAACATATCAATCCTAGACTTCCTAGAAGTTGAAGATTATTTTCTAATTTGGCTGCAACTTTATAAATACTTATAGTTATCTAGATAATATTATAACAGCATCAGCTTAATACATATTGATAAAATATTCATGCATCCTCCATTCGATATAATCTTCCTAGAATGCTCAAGTGCGGTAGGAACTGACTATCTTGGTATGTTTGTGACCAAACACCGAAGTTTGGCTTTGGCAGTCAAAGACTAAGCTCATAAATACAGTTACTTAGCTTACAATGTACATCTAAATTGACTTAAGAAGACAACAATTAGATCTTGATGCCAGTCGTGGCGCAGGGGCACAAGCCTGCGACTGTTAACGCGACAGGTTGTCGGTTCAATTCTGACTCGAGGAAATGAAATATTTAATGCATTCATTTCTTCGCTCTGGTGTCGAGTCAAAGCGCGGCGTTGAGTTCCACCACTCAGCACGTAATGCCTCCAGAATTCGGCGAAAAGTGTAGCGCGGAGTGTCTGAACACTAGGCTCCCCACTGCCTACCCTGCTATATGTGG
The DNA here is from genome assembly GCA_013421005.1 of Heliconius erato x Heliconius himera. NCBI lineage: Eukaryota > Metazoa > Arthropoda > Insecta > Lepidoptera > Nymphalidae > Heliconius > Heliconius erato x Heliconius himera. Next base: position 224,621 of record JAATLQ010025983.1, on the reverse strand, counting down.
CAAGCAACAAAAAGCAGCGGTTTATAAAAACTCCCATCCCTAAATTTATGTAACAATATCCTTTATACGAGAAAACGAGTTAATATTATAGTTTATGTATTTCTCTTTATTTGGATATTGTGTTTTCTTGAAACATAATATGACAGACGATTGAAATTGTAAAGAATATTAGTACAAAACATTTTTCTATAAGGATGAAAGGATAGGACGGATTTCATATTGAATGAAAGTTCCTTACTTTTACTTTGTTATCTTTGAAAAGATTATATTATTAATCGCTACAATTTAAATCAAACTTGGTTTATATTTGAATAGTTTTGCTTAAATTTAAGAACTATTGGCCGCTATGTGTCTCAAAACAGGATTCAAAGCTCCCATCTCAACTTATTCAAATTCAAAATATTCTTTATTCAAATAATTCTTTGGTCAAATCAACATAAAGCTACTCGGCCGGCTCAGAAGGTAGTTCTACTGAGAAGAGCCAACAAGAAACTCTACATATTCAAGAAACACAACATATTTCTCAAAGAATTGCACAGCTTAAGTGGGTAGTGGACGGTACCCATACCCGAGGACACCGACGATGGTTGTTGGGGTGAAAAATTTCCCGAATGTCACGAACTGGACACTCGCTCAGTGAACAGGACAGGACAGTGGACTGATGATCTAGTAAAGGTCACGAGAAGCTGCAGGATGCGGGCAGCGTAGGACTGATCAGCTTGCTTAGCCTTTGGGGATACCGACGTCCAACAGTGGGCATCGGTTGGCTGATATAAAGAGATTGTTAGTATTAATAAGTATATTATGATTCTGAAATAAAGTATAGATATATTTCAGTATGTACCTATATGTTCTGAGACACCTCCGTTTAAGAATGCCTGGACCTTTCTACGGTACGTAACAAAGAACAATTGTTATAAGCAAGACAAAGGTAAATGGAACAATTCATATTATTTCTAAATAAATAGTAGAATTATTTAATAAGTATGTGATTCTTTTTATTGATTTTGTCACTTTTTTATATTCGACAAAGCAGGCAGAGAGAATCTAGTGTAAAAATACTCCGTTTCCTACTTTCCATCAAATTCCAGAGAGAAGTGGTGAATTCAATGCTACGCCTTGACTTGTTACCAGAGTAAGGACATGAAATATTAAATAATTATTTTAGAGAGACTCTAGTGTTAGAGGTATTGCGCGTTGAGTGGCGGAAATCAACGTCACGTTTTGCCTCTATTCTAGAACGAAGAAATGAAAATATTAAATATTTCATTTCCTCTTTTGAATCTATGCTACTTACTAAACTATACATATGTATATCTAATATTAGACTTCTCTATAAAAATAATATGTATATTAAAATTGTACGGAGTAACACATCCGTAACAATTCCTCACTAACGTGCTCCAAGCGTAAATTTGTACGCGTTAACAAGGTTAAACGAGGTTAAATGTACATTAGGCGTTACATACTTTCTGAATGTAGGCAAGAATATAATTTTAATTAAACCATGGCATTGTTATAGTTTTGTAAAGAATGCATTTATAAAATACAATAGTGAGGCCAGTCGAGGTGCAAGAGCACAAAGTATGACTACTACGCGCTACGACAGACCGAACCAATAAGTTCGATTCCCACTCGAGGAAATGAAGTATTTAATATTTTAATTTTCTTCGCTCTACTGTCAAAGCACAGCGCAGCGTTGAGTTCCGCCACTCAACACGCAAAGCCTCCAGAATTCGGTGGAAAATAGGAAACGGAGTAAGTATCTTAACATTAAACTCCCTCTGCTTACCCTACTGTGTGCGCGATAAAATAAAACCTAATTAATACTTGGTTACGTAGTTTGCAGGCCTCAGGGAAGGCTCGGTGTAGCGGCCAGGCCACATTGCCATGAATTATAATGTTCCCGCGAGGAATGGACGCGGACTCGTGTAATTACGACCACGTGTGATTACCTCAGAGTACGGCAGTGCATTCTCAAATTCCCTTTCGGATTCTAATTGCACATTCTTTTGTTCATGCTTTAGGGTTCTTTTGTCTTTCATTATAAGAACAATATATCTAATTAAAATATCTTAAAAAAACTGATTGTATTATTTCTTTACTGTGTAAAATTTGTATTTGCGTAATTTATATATATATATTTTTTAAATTTACCTGATTACAGTTTCGTATTTTTGATATTTTTAAAGTTTCTATATTTAACTTAACTTATCTTCACGCTTTATACCTAGCGGGGTAGTCAGAGAGAACGGAGCACCAAACGCTACGGTCTCTACATACCTCTTTCGCCTCGTCCACTGTCATCAACCTCTTCATATATGCCCTTCGGGGAGTCCTCAAGCTTTTTACGCGACCTTCCTCCAGTATCTTTGATACTGTTGTTTTCGAAGGTCAACCGAGGTCTCCCCCAATCTCTCTTACCACTCGCTTTTCCATCATAAATCTTTTTTGCCATTCTTTCATCACTCATTCGTTCGACGTGCCCAAACCAGCTAAGCACGTTCTTCTTCATTCTCACCGTGACATCCTCGCTAGTAGCTGCCATTCTGTGTATCTCTTCATTGCGGATTCGATCAGCTAAGCTAAGTCCGCATATCCTACGAAGAGATCGCAAAATTATTTTTTTTTGAAAACAAACATTTTAAACCAACTAAACCTTACATTCTAATCGGGTTACGTTCAAATTCTTAAATGCTAGTTACAACTTATTTATGTTGCTAGCATCTCTGTAGGGAGATTTTTACAAAATTCCGCTACTCACAAATAAAACATATTTTTAAATTTGTATAATTATTTTTATATTGTTAAAATTTTTGGTCCTTAGTTTTGTTTTGTTATATATACAAAAAATAGTAGATATTTATAGTATGTACATAATAGTGTTTCACAGTAAGGTAATTAAGAGAAACACGAGCATCGTCATTAAAGCGTCATTAACAAGTTTGCGTCTTCGACAAAACTTCGCAGCCTGAAATCTCGCGGTGTGGAAGTCTTGATAATCTCAGTAAGGATAACGACCGCCATTGTAGGTACCTACGCATAAAATTATATCAATTACATAATACCCATTTCCCTATAGCTTTATTATACGTATTATCTGATAATATTAATGGTAAGGCGAATAAGCGCGGCGTTGGGTTCCGCCACTCAACACGCGATGCCTTCAGAATTCGGCGAAAAATGGGGGGCGGAGTGTCTTAACACTAGGTTCCATCTGCCTACCTGTTGTCTGCGGGATACAGCGAGGTGATTTTTGTCATTTGCATAATAAATAGTGAAATCATCTATTTATAGGTTTTGTTTAATAAGTTATATAAGAAATCTAGACTAAATAAAGCTTTTTCACGTACACAATACATGTAAACAAATGAATTAATAAATAACACCAACAGGTCACTCCGTTACAATTTTATTAAACTGAATTTACTTGAGATGTAGAAAAAAACATATTGCCTTTATATAAATTTAAATAATCTTTTATAGGTAACTGTTGGTATCTCTTATATTATTTATTTCTTTAATAAGTACCTACCTTGATACATTTATTGATACGTAATAATAATCTTATTATGAACATTATTTCACTAGGTCACTTCCTAAATAGGTGTAATCCGACGTACGGCAGCTTAAAAACACAATCAAAATCTCAAAGCTTAATGATAATACGATTTTAGACTTCATTTTACTTATAATTTACATTGTATTGGCACTAGCAATTTTTATAATCCTTAATCCTACTGAATTCAAATAACACTTAATTCGAAAGAACTAATAAATTATTCAAAATAAAATAATAATATTATTTATACAATATATTAACTTTACCTTTGTAAACAAAGGTAAAGCTAGCTTATGCAACCCAGTCGTAAATTAAGAGGCGCTATCTGCAAGGGATAGTGGTAGCGTTTTTGATTTACGATTCAGGAAAACTTATAGAGTTTTAAAATTGATACAAAAATATTTTATAATTTATATCTTTACTTTAACTGAACAAAATTAATACGTTTGTAACCAATTTTTTTGTCTTTTGGGGCTCCGCATCTTTTAAGGAAAAAAATAACCCTTATAAGATGACTTTGTTGTCCGTCGGTCTGTCAAGAGCCTTTATCTCAGAAACGCTTGGAGATATCGAATTGAAGTTCAAACTATTATACTCAGGTGTATAGCACCATTAGAAGAATCAAAAAATTAACACGGTACTTCCGACTTAGTATTATAAAATTTGACAGCTAGCATCTACAGGTAGTACGCGCTTGTCCAGGTTTTTTTTGCAGGCAGAGTGAGCCTAATGTTAAGAAATTACGCTCCCCGCCGAGTTCTAGAGGTTCTAGAGGTATAAGTATGTGTTGAGTGGCGGAACGCAACATCTCACTTTGCCTCAACACCAGAACAAAGAAATCAAAATATTTCATTTTTCTTTTTCCCGGAGGAGAATCGAACTCACCTCACTCACCAATCGAACCTGTCACGTTTACATTCACACTCTTGTGCCCCTGCACACTCAATATCACCTAATTTAAAACAAAATAATGAAGTTTTCAAACTCCACATTTCGGTTTGTTATAGAAACGTCCACTAATTGCAATACAATAAATACTATTCACAATTTGTTATTTTTTATTTTAGAAAACAAACTAGTATTTTTTAACAATACTTTATAAACAACCAATTAAACTATTGTAATAAATTGTTTTATATTGAAATTCGTAAAACTTTGAAGTTTTAGTAGAAAATTGTACAATATAAAAGTTTTATTTATATATAAAAAAAAATTGTTATATTTTCTTACTTTTACGCTAATATATATCAAAATATCATTTTATTCTGCATTTACGTCACGTAACTTGGCAGTTTCTTATCCATTTTCATATAACGGCAAAAGAAAAGCAATATCATAAAGAAGCTAGAAGCAAATAGTTACTTACTATTAATTTAATACTTCTGTTGCACTAAAGCGCTTTTACTTGAAGATAATTTTATGTGTAGAATATATTTCTTAACTGATCTGTTTTTTCAATTTCTTAATTTAGGTGAAAATAAAATATAAACATACTATATTCATACAGGCTTCGACTTGGAAAACCAATAAAATAAAGATATAGGGACTCAAAAATTACTTTTAATTACCCAAATTCGCGGCTAATGGACCTGACATATCGTAAGACAGCAAACATTTATCCACTTATGTTTGTAATATAGTAAAAATTTCTTAATCAATTCCAACGATATATGCCATACCCACAAAACAGGGTAGGCGCAGGAAACCTGGGAACCTAGTGTTACACTCCGGTTCTATTAAGACACTTCTGTCTTTCACCTTCCGCCGAATTCTGGAGGCATTGCGTGTTGAGTGTCGGAACTCAACGCCATTCTTTGTCTCGTTACCGGAGCGAGAAAATGAAAATATTAAATATTTCATATGCCTATTTCACGCAAGTGCCCTTGCGCCACGGCTGGTCTCAAAAATATATTATAAAAAGAAACGCATCGCTTAGAACTACGAGAAATTACTGTCCCGATGTAGATACTAGCCGCACTACTTCCATTTGTGATCATTTAAGTTCCAGTAGGAACTTTATACAAAGGAGAGCTATTTGAAGTTTTACAATTAACTTTTGTGATTAAAAGAACTGAATAATTTAACTCAAAACTATATAATATCTTTATTTTCAATCTTAATTTATTTCGCAGATTAGTAATTATAAGTAAATTTACTAAAAATATATGTTTTCTTTATTTTTGTTTCCATTTTGTGGATCTCTAGTCATGGTCAGGATATCTCCTAAAATTTATCGATAAATTATATACCTTTTACTACGTTTTCCGTTTTCTGGCTCTTTAGAAAAATAATATTGAAATTGAAACTTAATTACTAAATTTATATTAAAATAAATGAAAAAATCTACAATTGGTAAGATAATTGTGTAAGAACAAATGTATGCCCTGAGTACTGCTACGCAAATACTATATCGAGTGTAAAATATAAATCTCCTTTAGAGGCGTTCAATTCGAAATTGGCAAGTTTTAATTGGGCTTCCAGATATTGGATTAAGTCTGATAGCTTTAATCCTTCGCAACTTTTAATTAAATAATTTCCATATTCGAGTGACCAACACTTGGGGTTTTGCTGTAGTTTTAACTCAAGCGTATGGAATTTTTTTTTACTACTTTGTAGCATACGATATATAAAAAATATAATAAAAAAATATTAATAAAGTAAATTATTTTATGTAAACCTTTTCTGTTCATATTGATAATAACAAAAACCATCTTTCTTTTAGAATCGAGGATCTCTCTATTTTATTCGTTTAATTTACAGCATCGTTAGATATATACTAATTAAAGAAACACCAATCGAGCCGCGTGAATTTTGTTATACTGATTAATATTTTACATAATCTATAAGCATAAAAAAAATTATTTTGATATTCTTATTGTATACTGATATTCCATTTAAGGCGCTATCCAAGTGGTAACCAGAATGTTATGACTATAATTTTAAATAAAAATAACGACGCCCAACAGTAAATCAAAGTAATCAATGCAAATCTAAGACTTAGATGCTTTTCTCATGGATAGCATTGTTAGAACTGTCGTCAAAAGCCCTAAGGTACAAACGTAAAAAAATCTGTCGAATTGAGAACCTTCTCCTTTCACAGAAGTCGGTTAAAAAGGAGAGATGGCTAAAGCTTGTTAAAATTTCATAAGCAATACATACCTAATACGTACAACAGACAGTATTTACTTCACATATTTACCCAAACAATACTCGAGAACATCAACTAAGGTTGAAAACTGCGGCAGCAGCGCACAAAGGAGTGTCGTGTCGTGTCGTAGTTGTCGTCGGAGCCGATTTGATTCTTAATAAAGAAAATTAAATGAAAGTAGTACTCAATAATAAAAGCCGTCGTGACGCTTGGATTGGATTGGATTCTCACTGACGGAAAAGAAATATTTTATCTAGTAAAGAGGCAGAGAGACGCGTCGTTGAGATCTGCCAAACAACATGCAATGCTTTAAGAATTCGGCGGAAAACGGGAAACGGAGTGTCTCAACACTAGGTCCCCATGTTCTCTCTTTACGTTGTACATAGCAGGGTAGGCAGTGTGATGCACAAAATATGTTATTGTAAATATATAGTAGCAACACTTTAAATGTTGTATGAACGTTGTTGTAAGTACTTATTCATTATATTGGATACCGTTATTTATATAATTTTTATCTATTTTATTTTTATTTCAAATATGAACAAACAAACGAATGAGGTCTAGTACCTACCAATAAAACATTTTCACGTCGCGCATGCAGCGTTTCTCCCGCAATTTATTCTGAGTTCCTCTCAGATTAACACCAAGGTTTCAGTTAATTTCCTACGTTTAATTCCGGACGACACGCTCTAGAGACCATTCCACCTATAAAACCAATTACAATAAATACTCCAGGCTCAAATTATAAAGATACAAAGTTAGCTATATACTATATGACTATGGCATTTATTTCGTATGACAATTTAATCTAATTCACATTTTCTGTATATTATTTAACTTTACTTTTATTTTATTTTCACGTACTTACTATTCTCTGCGAGATAAATAAAGGTAATCGCTGCGCTTGGGTTGTGAATTCGAGTCCCACTCGGGGGAATTAAATATTTAATATTTTCATTTTCTCACTCTGAGATAGAGCAAGGTGTTGAGTTGCGCCTCTCAACACGCAATGCCTCCAGAATTCCGCAGACATTGGGGAACGAAAGTGTCTTAATGGAAACGGAGTGCCCTAAGGCTAGGTTCTCCGGTTTCCTCTGCCTTCCCTACTATGTGCAAGATACAATGTGAAGCTAAAAATAAAATCTCAAGTGCTGTATAATGATTGTGTGTTGAAGAAGCAAAGCCAAAAGTTACGGGAAACCTCCCGGCAGCACATTTTTCTTTAATTTAGTACACACAAAATTTTCTTTTCTTAAAAAAAATCAAAAAAATCCTACAAAAATAATCATTTTATATATTTAATTATAGGCAAAACAACAAGAGTACCTCAGAAATGAGAGAAATATGTGAAACTTTACGACGCCAGTCAGTCTTAAGCATATTGTCAAGTATTAAGAGAAAAACGCCGGTATACGCGTGGTTCTTGGACTTACCTTAGCCTTAGATCTGATAAATCCTGAGCTCCTGTGGAAGAAGCTGAAACGTAAGGGTATGCCGGCGGAATATACTCAACTATTAAAATGTAAAGGTATCAACACCCAAAAAAGACAGGTTAGGTGGGTGGTAGCATTGTCAGGTGAAGATAATCTTACTTGTGGCGTAAGACAAGGGGAGCTTAGGTCCCTTTTTAGGTTGTATTTTAATTAGCTAGTTGAGGAGGCCAGTAGCGTCTATTTTGAATGATACATTGATTAAGCTACGCTGATGATATAATACAGTTGAGTCCTTCGATCGAAGACTTAAGATAATTAATAACAATCTGCGAGTTGTATGCGGCGGTAAATTTCTCGAAGTATAATGCCACGAAAAGTGAAATTCTCGTATTTAAGGCACCGTGTGTTCGTGTGGCACCAATTACTCTAAAAGCGTTGACGTCTTTCATGCTACAATGCCAAAAAAGCATCGCCTATGCTGCGGCGCAAGAAGGGTTGTCACAACATCATTCTGTAGACAATCACGGCGCGCCTATATTTTTCTATTAAAAACCTTGGATAGAAAAAATAATAAGCCAAATAAAATAATCTACTAACTGTAATTAACATGTTCCATAAGAAAAGATGTTACTAACTCACTATATGGGTGTAAAATCTAAAAAAAAAATTATTTTCAGTTTCACATTGTATCCCGCATATAGCAGGGTAGGTAGTGCGAACGTAGTGTTAAAACGCTCCGTTACACATTTTCCATCGATTTTTTTGAGGCATTGCGTGCTGAGTGCTGGAACTGAAAACGGAAATGAAAATATTAATAAATAATAATTGGGAATCGAACTCACAACCATCGCGTTTACTGTCACTTGCTTGAGTCATACCCCACTGCGGCTTCAGCACCAATTTCACGATTGTATGTCAACTGGAAGTACAAGAATGTCAACAATGTCGTCAAAAATTACTTAACTTTGATAAGTTGAAAAATTTATGTTTGCCATATGCACTATTTTATATATATAGTGAACTACAAATATAAGTTTGTCAGTTTTTTATCTATGAAATACTAAAATTTTCACTTTTCGGTTTTTTCCCCCTTATTTGTATTGTAAGTTCTCATTTCGTCCCAAAATTGATAATTGTAGTTCCACGGGAAGCAGGTATCCTATAGATTGTGCTTACACGGCTTTCAAGCAAGCGGCAAAATATATGCATAAATTCTCGTATCTTTTGATTACGTTGACTTAAGAGCTTGATTTTTGTGCTTCAAGGGACTATAGACCTAAAAATTTGATTTTAATTTCAGCAGATTACATGGACGTCTTGTCTGTCTTAACAGACAGACAAACGGGCAACAAATGATCCTATAAGGGTTCGGTATTTACCGTTTGAGGTACAGAACTCTAAAAATATAGTTCAGTGCTAATAATTCAATTAATCCATGAAACTATGCAATTCTTCATCAATGCTTTCTAATGACGTTGTACTATATGACGTAAAATTATCGTAAACCCACTTCACAGACAACTACTTTTTTCTTTAATTTCACCATTTTACATAGAAATGTTATGTACTAACTTCCAATTCACATTTTACAATTTATATTATATCTTTAAAGGTGGTAAACATTTTTTTTATTATAAGTCGACTATGAAAGAAGCGAATGTCATTGTCTACGCGGCTTAACTAACTAATGAAATCCCTGGAAATCTATTGTTTAAGTAATCCCTTTACTGCGTCTTTAACTTAATGAATATTATCATTACAGTAACGGCTATTCTTTTAAATCTTTAAGGACTTTCATTTTTTGGTTGACAACAATACAGGTGATTAAAGTATAATTGTTTACTAATAAGGATAATAAAAAATATTTACAACCATACGGTCCATTAGTGACTCGTCTATTGAAAATAAAAAAGTTAAATATCCATGAATTTCTATATTTTTTCACTTAGCTATAGCCTGTGTTAAGAGTAACATGGTGAATTTACCTTCAAGTTCAATAGAAGCACGGGCTGGGGGAGAGCCGGGCAATACACATCCGTTGAGGCGGGCCAGAAGCCACCGCAACTGGGGTGCGCGACTTGGACGACGCCGTGAGGAATTCAGAGAGGAACCTGCAACTCTAAGCCAATTAGAAGAACGTGCACAAAGATCGGTAGAACTAATGGAGAAATATGGATCCGTAACCGATCGCAACTTTGACGTTGCAATGGATCTTCTACGACAACAGTATAATATGGTAAGTTTCTAGACCGCGACTTAACTTCAATTTATATATAATAACCACCATTAATGTAAATAAATTTTATTTACTTACACTTATATCATTTATATCAATATTTATTTATTTTAAACCATATTAACACATTTTTTCATATTGATTGAGAAAATATTAAGCTACAGCCAAAATTATTATGTGCTATGTTTCAACTTCATGTATGCAATTTTGTGTTTTCTAAGATTATATAATAACATAATAATGAAATTTATTTCTATTCTTTTCAGAACTTTCTAGTGGTATGTGAAAAATGTAAAGGCTCTCATTTATATGATGAAGTTATGGCTCCAGAAAGGTAGCTGGCGTAGAAGCTCCTTTTACTACTACTTTTTAAAAATAGGTTTAAGCTATCAATTTGCAATTATTTTTCTGGAATATTAAGTTATAATTGGAATATTCCAGTTGAAATCCATTTTTTTTAATTTATTTTTTTTTGGAAAAAATAACTACTTTTTAATAAATTTTAATAATTCGCATACCGTTTTTTTATTTCAAAATTAAAATTTGTAAAATGTAATACTATAATAATAACAAAGCCAAATCACGCTTCGAAAAATACACATTCACATTGGCCTGCGGCCAAGTGGTGTTTGATTTTACACTCCACATAGCCTTCAACCAACTGGGTCTACAACATACATTATTACACGGGATATTTACGCTTAAAAATTATTTAGGTAAGTGAACGTGCTGAAAAGGTCAACTTAATCTTTTAAAAAAAGCAATTAAATAACGTTTCCGTCAGCTAGGAACCTAATATAACAATTTGGAACTAATTAAAATTTCTTTATTTGTGTAATTGTATGGTTCTTTAAAAGTGGTCGTTTAAACGATAACCAAATATAGTAATACAGTTTAATAACCTTTTTAGAGTGGAAAGACACTTTTAAATGTAAAAAAAATAAACTTTAGGTTTACCTAAATTTAAAATATAATTTGTAATTCATGAATTCAATTTTAATAAGACTCTAAAATACAAAAATATTTCTTTTAATCATGACCCGTGACCTCTTTATTGTATCATCTAGATATTTAAAAAAATGTAGCGCTTCTGACTTTTGAGAATGCAAATTTAAGATAGTCACTTAAATGAAGCTTAAAAAGATACTTTGAACTTAAATATTCAACAGTACCAGTGCCAAGACCTTAATTTACTCTTTTTCATTTAAATGTATAAATATAAGGAAATCTAACAATCTAGAATATACTCATTATATTTAGACTGCTTAGAGTCATCATGTGGATAATCATAACGGATCAGTTAAACAGTAAGGCTACGTTCAGATGACAAGCGTTCAACGCGCACTGAACGTACGCAAAATTTTTGTATAGTGTTCACATGACACGCGCTTGTCAGGCATTGAACGCGCGTTGTCGCAGCCGCCATAGATTTGAGTAGAGTTCTACATTTGCCGGAGATGGACGTAAAAACAGTTTTAGCGGTGATTTTATACCGACGGCTGAACCGACGCGACAGAAGACGGAGATGACGGACACGGATTGGATCCACCCAATTTCCAAACTGATCCCTTAAAATGTGTATATCCGCGTCGAAAGCACGCGTTCAACTGAACGGAAACTTAGAAAATCAATGATCTCAAAGTGCGCGTTGACAACAGACGAGCGCTAGCGCAGCGTCAACGCGCGCTTTATTAAAACGCGTGTTAGCATATGTACGGCCTGAAGAAAAAGTATGTAGTTGTAAACGCGCGTTTTAGAAACGTGCGTTGAACGCTTGTCATCTGAACGTAGTCTAAGAAATAAAGATGTTCCGCACTGACAAAAGTTGCTCAGTGACGTATGGTCTGACTATAAACGCTATGAGTTCGTTCGCCATTTAAATGTTTTCAATATTTCATTGAACTTCGCGACTCAAAGCTAAAAGGCTCTAATTCTGATGAAAGCCGGAGAACGCATCTTCACACGAGGTTCTCATCCATTTCCTATCAATAATTATGGTGGTAAATGAAGTAACATGACAAGGATCGTAACGTTATAGACGACAACTAGTAATATCCTCGTATACGTCTCATTACAGTTAAATAAGATATACAGTTAATGACATTTAATTTATAATAAGCTTAAAAAGTTAACAAATAATATTTCTTATTAAATAACAATATAGTAGTTGAAAAAAGAAAGCCACAATAACATGTGCACTATTGTACACAGTTGTATCTTAAATAGAAAAAATGTTCTGGTCGTTGACCTACTTTTGGATCACAATTCTCGCGGCGAGAAGGAAACCCCACTGTAATGAGCTGCTTATACGTACTTTTTGTTACCTTAATTAATGATGTTGAAACGACTTAATTACAAACTTATCAATAATATTAATTTTGTTTCATGTTTAATAATATTAATTACGAAGTCAAAAGTTATGTAGAGGCCAGTCGTGGGGCAGCGGCACGAAGTGTGACTGTAAAACCGACTGGTTGTGGGTTCGATCCCCGAGGAGATATTTACTTAAATTTATATTTCCATTTCTTCGCTCTGGTGTCGAGGTTAAACGCGGTGTTGAGTTCTGCCACTCAACTCGCAATGCCTCCAGAATTCGGCAGAAAGTGAGGAACGGAGTGTCTTAATACTAGGTTCCCTCTGCCTACCCTGCAATGTGCGGGATACAGAGTGAAGCTAAAAAAAAGTTATATATATGAAATTAGATTTACGATTTACCTTCAATCTTGCACATACTTTGTATATTACCTATATTTTACATCACGATAATATTTATATCACTTATAATTGGACAATAATTATTCTTTGAGTCTATCTATATAGAGCCTATTTTTTATACAATGGTTTATTAATGTTTTTAGCACCACGCTGTATCCCACACATAGTAGGGTAGGCAAAACCTGGGAACCTAGTATTATGATACTCTGTTCCCATTAAGATACTTACGTTCCCTACTTTCCGCATAATTCTGGAGGTAGTGCGTGTAGTGTAAATATAAAATATTTCTTTTCTTCGAGTGGGAATCGAACTAGCAAACTGTCGCGTTTACAGTCGTACGCCTGTCACACTGCGCCACGGCTGGTCTCGCTAATAAGAATAATATAGTGTAGATTTTGGAAAACAAAATACCAAGCACTTGTTTCATCTCTCCAGTAGGTGAGGTACTTGTATTAGGTTCTTTAATTATTAAGCATTCAAAGCTTACAATTTCAACGGTAAACAAGGGGTGGAATTTTATTGGAATTTGAATACTTGAGAAGATTAAATTGTTTAGATAAATAATAAATACGGCCTGTACTCGTACATAAGGTGAAATGTTTATGAACGAACAACAGTCAAATTTTGAAAAGTATATTATTATGACAAATATATATATTTTTTTCTTTTCAGGTCAGCATTAGTCTGTAAAGTTTGTTAAAAAATAAATAAGACCATTGTGGCGCAGCTAGACAGCGTCTGATGGTGCAATGGCTGTGGGGACCATCTCGGGAGAATGTATTTTATTTAGACCTTCTGAAAAGATACAACGGCGATGAGTTACGCCATTTAACATGTACTGTCAATTTTGGCGGGAACCGGAAAACAATTTGTTTTAACACTAGGTTCGTTGTGATTGCTCTGCGGAATACAGCGTCCGACAAAATTAAAAAATATAAAAGTGATAGTTTAAACTTTAAACACAACGATCACTTAATTCATTGAATGATATTGAAAACGCAATGGAGAAGTAAACAAAGCTCCAGTGACACATACGACAGATATATATATTTATATACATTATACGTATATGGAACTAATTTCCGAATGAAATCAATTTATTCACGAAGCAGCGTTCGTAACTAGTTCTGGCATGTTGGTAAAATTAAGCCCGCAATATACGAATAGCGCTCTTCCAATTCAGAGGTTTTCCGTGCAGTATTTTAAAAAAATAAATCATAATTGATTAAAGAGACAAAGTAGGTACAACAAAAAATTATTCCTTTTTTCTCCGTACGGTACGGTCATTATTAAATCAGTTAATTTTTTTTAGAATATCATAATTATGTCTTTCAAGCGGGCGAAGCCGCGAACGGTTTGCTATTCATTAAGAATTCTGTTTCTTTGAGAGAGAGTTTCTGTTTCTGTTCATTAAGAATTATGTTTCTTTGCATAATTATAAAGTTATGTATGTGCATTTTTTTTATAACAAAAAAAGTTGTTTCACGTAAAAGCGTGCCCCTTGTAGGTGACGAACGTAGACTCGTTATGATGAGCCATCACAATAAGCGGGTGTAAAGATGGAATCTTTTGTTTCTCGTTACACTACTAATGACCGCTCCAAAAATTCTGTTACCTACATGCCTCTTTTGTTTTGTTCATATATTACTGTGAAGGTTGTCGTTTTATTTATCCATTTTATTTGTTTAGTCAACAACTAAATATAACTTATATTTACCTAAATATTATATTATTATTAACTAAATGATGAATGAATGAAAATGTCAAAAATAATTATAGGTATATCTGTTATCTTTTTATTACTGATAGATATGATATCCTTATTTATCATATAATAGAGATTTCCCTGTTGGATTCATGACATTACAAAATAAATAAATCAGCTTCACGCTGTATCCCGGACACTGCAGGGTAGGCAGCGGGAACCTAGTGTTAAGACACTCCGTTCCCCACTTTCTGCCAATGCCAATTCTGGAGGCATTGCGTGTTGAGTGGCAGAACTGAACGCCGCACAGCATGCCATTATACAATTTATTAAAATATGTTTTATATAGATATCTATATATAATATTTAATAATACTGCTGCGTATACAAGAGTAAATAGTTCTTTGTTTGTAGATGTGTAAGTTATGCATGTTGCATGTGTGTGTATAACATACATGAATTTATAATTGCACTTGCATCCAGGTTAAGCAATCACTGAATAAATAAACAATTCCTTTGAAACCGAAGGCGAGTTTTTAATTGTTTAAATATTTAATATTCAGCTTTATTTAAAATTCGATTCGAAACAGATTTATCCAGATTATAAGAAATTTTGTGAAATTTAAATAAAAAAATAATTGATTTTGTTGTTACTTTATTAATAACTCATGTTTAAATTACTGAAATGACTGTCGTGTTCTAATAATATTATTATTTAAAAGACAATTTTCATACATAGAAGACTAAAAATTTCAGGCAATAAAAAAATATTTTGTAGCAATTTTGTCGAACTAAACATGTTTAAAATTGTATTTTTTTTATTTATGAACCAAACTGCACTTCATCGGTTAAGCCTATCCTGAGATTGCTCAGATAAAACGACAAACAGATAAAATTTCTAAAAATTATGTTTTAAGTTCTATTATATTTATAAATATCCTCATAATACAGTGTTTTTCATATTATTATCCACGTACAGAGAGCGATCAGTTATAATTTCATCATATGTAAAGATGTTCATCTAATATGAAAATCTTTTCATATATATCTCCATCGTCATTATTCCAATATGTAATAATTATAATTAAATAATATATAATAATTAAAGTGTTTGTGTATTATATATAATAATTATGTCCACAAGTAACGAACAATTTCAATAAACGAAGATTAAATACACATTTAAATAGAATTATGTTCTGATCATACTTTACATTTTATAAAGAAAATCATAATTTCTGCACTAAATATTATTTTGACAACTAAAACCTTGTAATTTACGGTTTACTAGCTATCAATTACAAAACATGGAAGTAATTTATGGAATTTTAAACTCTTAGACAATATCAATATTGATAAAGTTTAACTTGACAACTTTGTCAACTATTTACAAACTTTAAACAATCGAGATAGTAAACGTTTAAGACAAAACTTTCTCTGAAAAATATTTAATGAAAATTTACAAGAATCTTAAAGATTAAGCGACTAACACCATCACATTATAAAGCATTGTGAGTTGATAAAGCTGGCAATTAAAATTCTTATCCTGTTATTATTTTGCTACTCCGAATTAATTCGGTTCTTTCTCATTTTTATGTTTCTTTTGATTTGAATTAAGTCTACGTAACTGACGATTAATATTTCAAACGAAATTCTGTTATGTTGCTTCAAGTGCTATTTAATTCTATCACAACTGTTTAATTAGAAGTATTAAATAAAACTGAGATAGAGGCAAAATTTCGTGTCATAAGTTAAATCATACACAGCAATCATCTATTAAATTGTTTACATACGTACAGAAGGATTTATACAGAGATATCTCAATAGGATTTTTATGTCACTGAAAGATTTAATTATATATATAAAATGTAAATTATGTGTGCGAGTGCATTATGCCGACATGGCGCAGAGGCACAAGTTGTGACTGTAAACGCGACAGGTTGTGGGTTCGATTTGCCACTTGAGGAAATGAAATATTTAATATCATCACTTCTTGGCTCTGGTGTCGAGGCAAAGGGCGGCGTTGAGTTGAGAATGCCTCAAGAATTCGGTGGAAAATGGGTAACAGAGTGTCTTAACACTGGGTTCCCTCTGCCTTCCTTACTGTATGCGGAATGCAGCGTAATGCTAATTTAGTGTCTAAATACTCCACTGTCATTCCACAGTTTATAATATACATATACTAATGATGTACTAAAATTATTAATTTGTAAGTAAAAAATGTAAGCGAATAAAAATTAAGATTTTTTAAATAAAAAATTAAAAATAAAACAATTTTTGCTAAGTTATACAACGGCTGGCTGCTATAATATTCACAGTGTACACAGCTCCATACTAAATTTTGTTCGTAAAGTTGGCAGAGTATTGAGCCCAAGCAAAATATTAACTTAGCCAAACTTCACAGCGATGGTGATTTAACGATACGCTAATGAATTTTCTCCACAACAAGTTAGTAACCGATAAGACAGGCGATGGGCTTCTGTAAATTAGAATATTATCTTGAATAAATTAAGCTATATTGTAACCCCTACATGTTTATAAACCGTGTTTTTTTTCTTTAAAATTATAATTATTTTCTTTTTATGTATCTAATAACAAAATAATGAATTGTATGTTGTGGGTTCGAATTGTTATTTGAAAGATTTAAGATGATTAGGATGATTGTCTAGAAAAAGGTCTACTTTTATCTTTAATGTATTTAAAGTAAGGATATAGAAATATTTAATCGTAGGTACAAATAATATTATTTAATTAATAACTAAGAATAACAATTAAGTTATTAAAATTTTTCTAGCCTCCATAGTATTAATATTTAGATCAGCTATACCTATATTTGAAGACGTTAGTTGAACTTTAATTGTCATAACTTGATCATTTTGATATAGATAATGTAAGTATCAGCTTTTTGAATCTCACGATCCAGAATAAAGCGTTTATACAGACAAAACTCAATACGAATAAAACTTTGAAAACCAATATCAAAGGATATAAAAATTAAGAAAATAAAAATTATGGCCATCGTGGCGCAGGGGCACAAGCTTGTGACTGTACACGCGACAGTTTTCGTTCGATTCCCACTCGGGGTAATGAAAAAAAATATTTTCATTTTCATTGCTTTGATAACGAGGCAAAGCGCGGCATTGAGTTCCAACACACAACACGGCAATGGCTTAAATATTTGGCGAAATGTGGGAAACGGAGTGTCTTAACGTCATTAAGGCAAAATATAAAAATATTAATAATTAATAATTCATTCCCCCGAGTGGGTATCGAACTCACAACCATCTCGTTTACATCATCACACGCTTTTCTCACTGCGCCACGAAGGTCTCACACACATCATTTACATTTTATTGTTATCTGTTATTAAATCTTAGTAACACAAAGCTAAGCACCACACAATTATGCAACAGTAAACTGGCCTATTAATTCATACTGGACTCCCTGTAGAGTAGAAGCGAAGCTCGTAATAGCTATTTGTAAATTAATGGACGATACTCCAACGATGTGTTATCTCAATAAATATTTCTTGATATTTAAATTTTGCATTCGCTTAGCTAGTCCAGTGCGTGAGACCAATCGTGGCGCAGGGGCACAAAGTGTGACTGCAAAACCGACTGGTTGTGGGTTCGATCCCCACTCGAGGAGATGAAATATTTACTTAAATTTATATTTCCATTTCTTCGCTCTGGTGTCGAGGTTAAGCGCGGCGTTGAGTTCTGCTACTCAACACGCAATGCCTCCAGAATTCAGCAAAGAGTGGGGAACGGAGTGTCTCATCACTAGTTTCACTCTGCCTACCTTGGTGTGTGCGGGATACAGCGTGAAGCTGATTTGATTAGATTTTTTGTTTAGCTAGAGTAGTTGAATTTCAAATATAGCATCAATATTTTAAGTAGGTATGTATGTGTTTTGTCAGTTGGTAATGATAATATTCATATTACTTAAAACATAAAAAAACATTTTTGAAAGGTAATTTAAAAAATTAAGAAGACTAAAAAATAAGCATTTAAGAATCCTTACGAGTAGTTTATAGCGTCCGACATAAGTGCATTAGACCAGACTCGTCGTAATTCAACTCTTATACCACTGTATGCAATCAATAATGACGAATCCTGGACATTATACAATTTTTCACATCAATATTTTATCGGTCGTTCCTGGACTAGTAATATCAAATTAGGTTATGACCTCATTCACAAACTCCCTATGCGTCACTCATTCACGAGCCTGCAAACTGCACGCCAGCCTTACTATAACAATTTGCAAATTAGTAGGCTTTATTATGTATACCTACTTCAAAATAATTACAACGTTTAATATCTTCTCTGAAATATGGTAACACTTTCCGCCAAAATATTCAAAATGCTATATGATTTGAACTTTCTAAATACTTAATTATTTGTAGGCATACAAACAAAAATAAAATGTATATTTTATAATTTATTGCTATGTCCATTATTATAAAATAATAACCTGAGAATTTGGTATGGGGATTGGTACAACGTCTACAACTTACGACGAATAAAGAAAGTAAAAAAAATTAACTCTACAATTTTCCTTTTAGTTATTAGAACTTATTTTTTTTTTTAATTTTTAAAAATTAGCCCACGGAGGACCAGTTTGCATTAAAAAAATCTTGTGCTTATTTTCTATTAGGACCATCGTGGCGCAATGACGCAGTGTCTGATTGTAAACGCGACGGTTGTTGATCCGATTCCTACTCTGGAGATTTAATTATTTTACAAGCCAAAACAAGGTTCCCCCACTGAACACGCACTTGCGAACTTGAAAATGGGGGTCTTATCATTAGATTTCTCTCTGACTACCATTATATGTATATGCAAGGTACAATGTGAACCTAAAAAAACATAATTATATAAAATCATGTTCATATTAAATTTTTAAAATATATTTATTAGAGTTATTTCTTTAAATAAATATTTTACGTTAATAAATTAACAATCAAAAGCGAGCTGTTCTATCAATCAACTTTAACCTGTCACCCGTTCGCATGTTACACATTTTTTATGGCCAAAGGAAAATGTTGGGTCAACACGCTTTTGCATGCGATTTTTTATCTTTCACTCCTGCCTCAAAATACATTAATTAAAATTTCAAAACATTATCATTGTTTACTTAATTTCACGTTTATACCTATTAATATCTCGCAGCATAATTACTTAATTGATGGAATATTATTAAAAATAACTTAGGAATGTGCAATGTTCTTAATACAGGACTAGTTAATAGTCATAACGTGATGAGGGAAAAAAATAATAAAAAGAAAGAAATAAAAAATCTGCGGGAAGTAGGGAACAGAGTGTCTTAACACTAGGTTTCCTCTGCCTACCCTGCTGTATGCGGGATACAATGTGAAGCTAATCTGATTTGATGTGATTTATGAACCGAAAACCGCAGACACTTAAGGCTAAAATCACAATTTTAGCCTTAAGTGTCTGATGTATTTCATTTGACGAATGTATTATTCATTTTAGCAAATGAAATACATTCGGCTATGGATTTTATATTTAGGATCTTAATTATTCATCATAACATTTATACACAATCACCGAATCTAGAGTCGGAAGTAGTTATGCAGACAATTTTCACGATATGAAAAGATTTTGTAAACATTTCACCTCTAAATTTTATACAAACTTTGTTAAAAACGGCATAGAATTAGATTTTACCAATTATGTAGCTACCGTCTCTCAGTAACTGTATGTATGATGTAATAGATTCTTTTCAAATGTAAAAATGTTTACGATGTACGCATGACAATATAATCCAATAAAAAGAAACTACATACAAATACAATCGATACCTAGTTCGTATAGATTCTTTAGAAAATACTTTAGTAGTTAAAAGTAACGTATATTATAAATGCATTGTGTATTTAAGATTCCATAACTTGCGCATTATAAATGAGCATTTTAATGCCCCTTAAGAGTCAATAATTGTCGAAAACAAGTTAATAATTTTCTGAATACATTACAAATGTAAATATGTTTTATGCGCGAACGACTTTACTTCTCATTTGTTGTTTTAATATTAATATTTATTGTAATTGTTCCTATGTAGGTATTACATAATTAGCCAATGTACGCATTAATTAATTTACTATCGCTCTTAAGTTGGGTTTTCACAATTTTAACACATTGTGCATTCAAGAACAATCCTGAAATGAAGTCCGCCCAAAAATTTAGAGCTAGCTTCAGGGCGGCCACAATTCGTCGGCCATACTGTAAACTGTAAAGTAAGTAATAAAAAGATAGCTTTAATATCTTAAAGAGATCCAGTAAAAAAAAAGCGTTCACATAAAACAAAACAAATAAATATATACTTACATTATATAAAACTCAATATAGCAGGTAATTAAAGAGCAGTAAACATAAAAGTATTTATAAAAGTATTTATTTAAATATTTTTATATTGAAAACAGAATACAAATTTTATAAGGATAACGGCAGCAAAAGGAGTAGGGTACGGGCGAGTTAACAATGTATGTATAGCATAACATTTTTTTTCTAGCAACATTAATTTTCTTACAAAATTACTGTTTTTTTCTCGAATCATATACTAAGAGTATTAATATTATAATAAAGTAAAGTGTAATATAATATTTATGTAAACACAATATTATTCCATTCCATTTTGCATCTCAATATAAAATCCTACAAACAAACCCAGTCATAGACGAAACCATAAACTAAACGCGAATGGAATGTCAGAGGAGGGGCAAAGGCAAACCAAATCACGAATGCGGAATGAAAATGACTGACAATGAGTAATGAATGAGGAATGACGGATTGTGATTGTATACATTCAAGATACCAATCACAATTCGTGACGGACGATCCGCTCGACAACTCATCTTCGTAAATTTATAGTGCAAATAACATTAGAAACTTCAAATAATACAGTGTTAATTATTATATCTTATTAGAAGAGATGTGGGACCCAACTCATGTCCAAGTTACAGTGCAACGAGCGAAAGGCTTACTTATTAAAGGCAAAAACGGTACAAATAACTGTTTCGTTACAATCTCTCTGGCCAAAGAAAAATTTCAAACTTCTGTAAAACATAAAGCTACGGAGAATGTCGAATGGTATGAAGAATGCGAATTACGAATACCAAGTCAAGGAAACACTGCTGAAATTGCTTTAAAAGTTTACGACGAAGATTTTGTTAAGGATCACTTATTAGGTCAGGTATCGATTCCGTTAAAAGACCTCGATGTTTACGAACGACCAAGAAACCGATGGTATACGTTGCAAGGAAAAGCAGGGAAAGAAAATGATAAAAATAGGGGTGAATTGGAAGTGAAAATTGGTTTTACAGTTAAAGAAGGAAGTTTAACAGACCTTAGCAAGAAAGAGAAGCATAAGTCATCTCTATCAAGTATTGCTCAAAACGTGGGAGGTAGCCTTATGAGTATAGGAAGCATTGAAAAGAGGAAAGGGATTAAGAAATTAGCAAAAAATTTGGGATCTAAAATGAACCTAACAAAAAAAGACAAAAAAAGTGAGTCATTATCATTAGGTGGCAGTGTTGGTAATCTACGTACTCCTGTAATATCTACTCCAGATACATCTACTCCCAAGAGATCATCAGGTGAAGCAGACCCTGGTGTTATAAGTGAAGATGAAGATGAATTTGCTTTTGATGATTTATCACATAAAAGTTCTGGAAGTTCTCTCAATGTACAAAATTCATTTGCACCCAGAGGTGTTAAATATACACCATCCCCAGTTAATGCATCACTAGAAAATTTAGGTGGTGGGGAATTTTTACGACGATCTACAAGTAGCAATTTGGCTATTGCGGAAAAATCTGCACCTCTCAAACCTGTTCGTTTAAGTCTTGACACATTTACAGCCCCACAATTACCAATGCAGATTCTTAACAAGGATGATGAGTGGTCCCAAAAATTGTATCCCAGAAAATCTATTAGTCAAACTATGATAGACAAAGAAAAGTCATCAAGTCTTGAAAGAAATAAGAAATTGGATAGTCCTAGTTCATTGAAGGAAAAGCCTAGTCCAAAATTTTTCAAAAAGTTTGGTAGTAGTAAACCAAAAAAACTTCTTGAAGAACGAATTATAGTTGGAGAAGAAAACATTGTAGAGGAGGACACTATAAATCCTGCTTTTAATAATATACCTAAAACTGTGTTACAACAATTTAATGATATGACAAGGGAAGATCTTATAGTCATGAT
>JAATLQ010025983.1:159216-201587 GCA_013421005.1 Heliconius erato x Heliconius himera | reverse complement strand
TCAAGTCTTGAAAGAAATAAGAAATTGGATAGTCCTAGTTCATTGAAGGAAAAGCCTAGTCCAAAATTTTTCAAAAAGTTTGGTAGTAGTAAACCAAAAAAACTTCTTGAAGAACGAATTATAGTTGGAGAAGAAAACATTGTAGAGGAGGACACTATAAATCCTGCTTTTAATAATATACCTAAAACTGTGTTACAACAATTTAATGATATGACAAGGGAAGATCTTATAGTCATGATATATAATTTACAAAAAGATGTAGAATCTGAAAAGAAGAAAAATAAGGATCTCGAAAACTATCTGGATGATTTATTGCTAAGAGTAATGGAGACAACACCAAGGATCCTTCAAAACCCCTATGTTAGAAATAAAAGTATGCATATTAGAAACAAGTAAAAGATGTCTGTTTATAATGTGAAATATTGTTAAACTTTGTTGAATTTTACTTCATTTTCATATATGAATGACTTTCAATAACAAATAATTATCGATTACTTATTTTTAAATTGGAAAATAGTGTCTTTAATTGTGCCTTAATTGTTTACAAAATCTGTGATATCACAGTAGAATCAAATTTAACATATAGAATTGATAAAATAGCTTTATCTTATATATCATTGATTAGATGAAAAAGTAGATTTCAAATATACTTACATATTTTCCACAAATTACAACATTGCAATACTTTTAAAATATTGTGCCAAAATTTAAGGACAGTATGTTATAGTTATAATTTAAAACAATTTTCTGTCAATATAAATAAATCTATACTATATTTTGTATTAGAAAAAAATACTCTTCATAAATACTACATTATTATTATACTAAGTACCACTAAAATATATTATATACACTGTTCTAAATATTTGATGTTAAAGTGCAAATAAATTTTATGTATAGCCTTCGTGCAATAACAAGTTACTGTGTGCATATATATATAATTATATTAAATATAGAAAGTATGTAATAATATTAATAAATATTAAGTCATTATTAAATTAAGAACTTTAATGTTAAGTATTTAAAATTGTTTTATGAATCATAAATATATTTATGCTGTAACATATTTTCCCAGTTAATAATCTAAAATATAGGTATAAAGTAAAAATTTTACTGTTTTTAAAATATTTGTTAGTTACATTTTGCTAATTAAAAATTATTAATTTTCCTGTCTGTTTAAATTATCGTTATACACAAGAAGAAACTAATTAATATTAAACATATTAATTTTGCATGAACTATTTAACTTATTTTATTCTAACATTAAGATTCATTGTTTGCTATTACTAAAAACTACTTACTCTTAAGTCACTTTAGTAATATTCTAAATATGTTAAGAGAAAAGTATGTTTAAAAAACATTTTTAAAGTATGTTTTACATTATTGTTATAGAACTACTGTACTGTATTAAGCAATATTGTGTCCATAGAAATTAATAAACTTTTTTTTAATACTAACCATTGATGTTTAATTACATATTTTTTAAATTAATTACTTTACAAAATTTTGTGAAGTATTATAACACAATATTTGTTGAGAATAAATATTTTATCAGAGGTGAATACATCTGAAAGTAAATGTGAGGGTTGTAAGTTTGATTCACCTTCAGGTGAATAAAGTATTTAGGTTATTCGAGTACTCTGTACTGTCTCAAAAATTAGGTAGGGCTAGGGAAATGGATTGTTGCACTGGGTACCTTCTGACTACTCTACAAGATACAATGCAAAAGAAAGAAATATTACTTGGATTTTTAATAATTAAAAGACAGCAAGTATAATTGAATATTTGTATTTAAAATTATAAAAAAATATATAAAAATTATTTGTGACGACGGCCCTTCACTGGAACTGGGGCAACAGGTGCAGATGCATATGTTTTCTGAGACAGCTTATTCATGTAGTATATAGTTATAATTGAGAAAATTAAGCTGCAAAGAAAATATAAGTATAATAATATTGTATTAAGACTATAATATTAGACAGTATAATAAGATAAATTATCTGAGTCCCTCTACTATAAAACTAAGTGTAGCAGTGACCATCTACTTTATTGCACAACATCTCTTTCCTACCTTGCTATATAGGATACAGTACAAAGCTGTATCAATATAAAATCTAATATGATAAAAAATATTTGTACCCATTATTTAATAAAAACCTATTTATCAAAAGATGAACTTTTTTTAAGCATTTTTATTCTGTTGCTTGTGTAATACAAATGTACTCTCTTCTCTTAGTTTTTAGTAAATCTAATAGTTTTTGCAATAAATCATGATATGTACATATTAGGACAGTCAAACTATTTTCATCTTCCCATTGAAATGGACTAAGTTCCCATCTTTCATGCAACATCTTAATATTAAATGGAAATTGAAAAATGAAGTACAATAGGTTGTGGTTACGGTAGGTTCTCTCTGCCTGCTTATGCAGGATACTGCGTGAATATTAAAAAAATATATAATTCTTACCATGTAGTGAAACAAATCCTGTGAACCATTCCTGATGCGATTGTAGATATCAGCATTGATATCACTATCTCTGGCAATTTCAACTGGAAATTCTTTCCAAATAGTGTTGCTTCTAAATTTCCTATTGCCTGTTTTTTAATTAAGGATTATATATGAATTAATATTAATAGTATGTACACTAAATAGTTATCATCAACACACCATTTTTTTTATTTATTTCTTAATAAAACATATTTTTTGTTGTAATTGTATTTAAAAAGGATACGGTAACTAAGAACATAAACATAACAGAACCCAAATATCCTCCAAATATAATTGTAATTGGTGATCTAATTAAAAGTGGTTTGTACATCTGCATTCCAGAAAATATCAACAAGGTTAAAATCGATGATAGCACGAAAGACGTGGCACTGTTTACCGCTGAAAACAAAAAAAAAACTTTAATTTATCGTTGTACATCAAATATATGTTATTGTGTTTTACATACCCATTTTCAAAACAATGATTTTCTGTTAATTAATTACAAAAACTTCTATAAT
Organism: Heliconius erato x Heliconius himera; assembly: GCA_013421005.1. Lineage (NCBI taxonomy): Eukaryota > Metazoa > Arthropoda > Insecta > Lepidoptera > Nymphalidae > Heliconius > Heliconius erato x Heliconius himera. The sequence continues at coordinate 198,581 of JAATLQ010025983.1, read as the reverse complement.
AAAATATACTGCAAGCCGGTATTTCTAAAAACTTCAATCTCGGCAACAATAGATAGGGGGCGTTACTTATCAAGTTATCATTCACAAAGTTGTCACTGTCAAAGAATAATTATCACAGATTAAACAAAACGTTCGAAGATTAGTGTTAAGAAAATAGACAAATGTAAAAGAAAAACCTAAAATCAGGTCGTCATCCGTCTACAGCTAACTTAGCTTAGGGTGGGCGTACTGTAAGTTTTCTTTTTACATCTAATTTTTACCTAGTTATTCAAATGTTGCTTCTTTCTTTGCCCGTTAGTCGACAAAACAATAATTTCTTGATTGACATTTATAAGTAACGTTTAAGTACTCTAATGATTTACTATTACAACAGTTTTTACTTAATAAGGGGATATATTATGTAAAAATTGTGCCCCACACAAATTTTAAGAGGTGGACAGCAGTATTTTCCTGCGCAATATCTACTGCAACACGCAGTGCCAAGCGCAGTGACTATGGCACCAATCACATTATGATAGAATATTGAAACTTTTATATGCGACGAAATCGTCATACCCAGACGAAGAGGCTGAATCTATGTATGAGAACGTCATTAGAGCCATACACGTCTTAAAGACTTATTTCACGGTGGTGATGAGTATTACAACGTAAGACTAGAGACGTGAGACGGCGACGCGCAGAAAGTAGGTCGCTTTAGGTGTCGGACTTCGAGGATCTTCGAAAGGCTAATGGTTTAAAGGCAATACGTATTTTTTTGCAAATAATTTATCAAAAGTAAAATTAATAAAAAAAATAAAGAGTGAAATGACTTAACACCACTTTGACTTTAAAATAAAGCAAAGCTTAATGTTTATATTTATTGCAAGATTATTGTTTGACATTTTATAAATAATCACTTTACATTAGTTAAGAGAGTTTAGTGCAAATTAAAATGTAATTGAAACAATATGAAAAATATTAGTTACGCTTACGGGTGGATGGGAGTTAGGAATTAAAACTGAGTACTTCTTCTGTATTATACATACCGTATAAGTTTCATTTATGAAATTTGAATTTCAATTGTCAAACTTTGTCTGTCAATTTTGACATAATTAGGAATATGTACCGGTATATTATCTATTATAGGTACTTGAATTATAAATTTTATAATTAATAATTTATTGTATCCTGTATATATGTTGTATATATTTAATATTTTAGAAATCTTGCTAAAGACTATAATGTACTTACATGATATATTTTATAAATGGAACAGTCTGCAAGAATATAAAATGCGCCCAAAATAATCTATGAGGATGTGGAAAATTATAAATAGCAGAAAAATATAATTGAACTTAATGTTTAAGCAACATTTGACATTAAAATTAAAGATGAATTCGTTATCGACATTTGATCAGAGTCCTGAAAACATTTACAAAGTGATAACTGATAAGTGTATAATGAGTACGCACTTCATCGTTGTATATTATTTTTAATCTGAAATAACGCACATAAAATAAAAATGTTAACCAGAACACGATTCTTAAATAATTTTTGTTTAAAAAACGCCAACGCGCTATTATATCGTACTACCGTAAGTTTTGCTATTATTTAATAAGTTTTTATAAATTTATATTTTTGCCCATGTTTATGAATCGTTATTATGGAAATCGTAACATATGTTTTCATAATAAAAATTATTACAGAGTAATCTACCAACAGAATTACGAATTTATGAAGTTGGTCCCAGGGATGGTCTTCAGAATGAGGCAAAATTTGTACCCACTGAAATAAAAGTTGAACTGATACACAAGATTGCCGAAGCAGGTATTAAGAATATTGAATCTGCAAGGTAGGAGAAACGAAAATAAGTTAGCTAGTATTTTCTATTACTTTTTCTTTAAGTTTTATTTGTCATTTCACAGTTTTGTGAGCCCTAAATGGGTAAAACAAATGAGTGATGGAAGTGGAGTTATGAAGAATCTCAAAAGAAAACCTGATGTAAATTACCCAGTACTTATACCAAACTTAAAAGGATATGAAACTGCTGTAAGTTAATATATATACATAATTGTAACCATGAATAATATATTGTGAGACCATTATGGTGCAGCAGCACAGCTTTTGACTGTAAATATGATAGTTGTGGGCTTCATTTTCACTTAGAAAATGAACTATTTTCATTATCTCCACCATTTAACAATGTTTCAAAAATTGAGCAGAGAGTGGGGAAACGGAATGTTTTAACAATGGGTTACCCCTTCCTTCTCTGCTACAGTGTGTCCTGATAGAGTGTGAAGCCTAAGAAAAATCATACAATTTTTCTATGTATTATTTTAATGTGTAATTATTATTTTACACAGAAACAATGTAATATCGAAGAAATAGCAATATTCCCTGCTGGTTCAGAAGGATTTTCACAAAAGAATTTGAATTGTTCAGTAGAAGAAGGTCTTAGAAGATTTAAATTAGTTGCTGATGAAGCTGTCAAAGATGGTATGAGAGTAAGAGGATATGTCTCATGTGTTTTAGGATGCCCATACGATGGAGCAATTGAACCTAAGAAAATAGCTAAGGTAAACATAATTTATTTTTTTTATATATATAGCCAGGGTAGGTTGAAGGAAACTAGTGTTAAAACAGTCTATTCCTACATACAAAATTCAGCAAAATTGTCGGAATATTGTGTGGTAGAACTGTAGGTAGGTATGCTGCTTTTTGGCTTGTTACCAAAGTGAAAAATTAAAATAATTCATTCTTAGTGATTATTGAATCCGCAAGCCAATCCTTATCCAAGCATTGTGTTCACAATCAATCACTGTGCCACAGTGGCATATAACTTAATAACTTGGTTTCTATGTAAATTTTAATTATTCTGCTTTTTTTTATATATTGAAACTCAATGGTTGTGAATTTGGCGCTTATTTGCAGGAACAAATTATATAAACGCACAATGAGTCGAAAATTAGACAGTACATAAGGAACAGACATTAAAAATAAATTAAATTTTACTATTTTAGATAACAGAAGAGTTATTTTCAATGGGTTGCTACGAAGTATCACTTGGTGACACAATCGGCGTAGGCACTGCTGGCTCAGTACGAAAATTAATGAAAGAAGTATTATCTGTAACATCACCTCATAAACTGGCCCTTCATTTCCATGATACTTACGGACAGGGATTGTCTAATTTACTTGCTGGATTAGAGGTATATATTCGTGATAATTATAGGGTAAAGAACACCTTTTGTTCTTTTTTTTCTAATTTAAATTATTTCTTTTTTCTATAATTAATCTGTTAATTAACATTTAGAATATTGCATTAGATAGAGCTTAAAACTAGTACTCTATTCGTGCCATAATTTTTGTTTACTGATTTCAGAATCAAGAGTTTTTGTACACTGTTTTCTTATTATATAACTAGAGGCCCATTTGCAGCTTTGCCAGCATACCACCTATAATACTTTTACTGTGCTGCATTTACCGATAGATAGAGTATATAATGTATGTAACATTAAATTGAGGCCGTCGTTCCATTTGTTTAATTATTTCCATTTGTTCGCCCTGGTGTCGAGGCAAAGAATGGCGTTGAGTTTCGCCACTCAACACGCAATGCCTCCAAAATTTTGGCGGAAAGTGGGCAACGGAGTGTCTTAACACCCCTCTGCCTACCCTGATATGTGCGTGACACAGCGTGAAGCTGCAGAAACATACACATGCAATCACGATAAACTTATTTTCAAAAATTTGAAAAAGTGCAACTACGTGGCTGCCTCGAACTCGAGCTATGCTTACGGCCGTAAACAGAGTGTTGAATTATTTAATTTTACATTTTGTCGAAAAGTATACGTCTAAATTACACGCTATAAAAGCCAAAGTTTATCTTCTTAAAATTTTCTTGATGTTGGAATAACTTTCACTCGTAAGTTTCAGATAAAAAACAGTAAAATATCCCCTTAGAATATTCCTTTATTTTATGCCAGATAACACCGAATTAGTGTAATTGACTTGTGTAATTGATTGAGTTTTCACTGTATCGTGCAGTACTCTAGAGTGTCTAGTAGTGAAATTTTTGACCGACTTCAATAAAAGCCTCCTTTTTAAAGCCATTTAGTTCTCAATTCGACTGTATTTTTGTTTGTTACCTCAGAACTTTTAGCTGGGGAACCTATTTTGATTATTGATTTTTTTTTAAAGTTGATGCTTCCTGGGTCCCATCCCATTTCACCATTGTAATTTTGTCCAGTTCTGATCTAGTCCTTGAGAAAACCATATAAGTCTTAAATTTGCATTAAGTACGTGTACGATAAGTGGGCGAATAACTCAATATCACGTCAACCGAATTCGATTATTCTTTTTTTATTGGAATGGAAGATGTACTTCAAGAATATTTATCGTAGTCGAACATGATGATGATCAACTTGAGAACATTAGAATGAGAACTTTACTCCTAGATGGCTAGTGACGATCATTAGAGATCCGATAATGAAGACGAAAGTCACTAAAAGACACTCTTCAATGGTTGACATTTGGACTTAATTAATTGATGTGTACTTTCTATCCATGTGGGTTTTGAGTGCCTTTACAAGCTTTATAATGGCGACCATAGGCAGTCGAGGGAACACCTCAACGATTTACAGCAGTTTGTTGGGCTTATTTCATACTTTTCAGTATGCTAAAATGTTCAAATCGTACAAAAATTACCTTATTAAGATTGAAGTTTCACGTAGGACGATCATACCTGCTCATACGAGAATAATCCTTGTTAGTTTTACCCATCAATTAAAAATAATAAAATAACATATTTTGTAACGAAAAAAAAACCAACTTCAAAATAAAAAGTAAAAAATAAATTTCCTTAACATGAAATAATATATAATTTGATTTATTTAAACCAAAAATATAAAATAAGTATTTAATAATTTTGAAATCGGTGTCAAGCTAATGCTACAATAACCTTACTACAATATCAAATCACTAAGCCTGTGTCTCAGTTATTGTTTCATATGTCTTAGTTTTTCTGATTTGAACAAAAACTGAGTCTTATTATTTTACTAAACGAAGTTCATTCAATTCGAAAATATTGGTTTACCTATCAATTCTTGTTATAATGGAAAAACTGGTTGAAAATGAATAAAACCACAAGAAAAGTGATTGTACTTGCAATATTAAAATGATGCATCTGGCTAGCCATACTTTAGTTCTCGTAACTTTTTCATAAAGATTACCTCGAGTTGACATGATAGCATAGATTTATTGCTTGTGAGATAAACCGTAACTTTCTTTAGACATGACCTCTGTTCACTGTTTATTGTTGCTATATATTTTTTAAACTTTTATTTGCTTATACACGTATTTTTGTTTATGCTAAACAAAGCAGTGAAAATCAATAAAAGTAGTAGTAATTTATTATAACAAAATTTTGAGTCAACATAATTTGAAGTCTAAGAAATATAATCTACAGCATCATATTATTTTATAACATCTTTTTTCGATTTAATTCTGATCTGATTATCCGTGTACTGATACAAAAGAAATCAGAACAATAAATTACTTACCGGAAACGGAAATCAGGAAGTGAATAAGAATCTGACCAATGATTTGATTGAAAAAGCACTATAAAAAGAGTAAAAACTTTTTGATAAACAACAAGAAATAAGTTTTTAGCGAAATATTGTGCGTTCTTTAAACAATAAAAATACACGCTCGAGTTATTTTAATTTACTTTAAAAAAAATCATAAAAGAATGTACCGTAATTATAAAAGAAAGTGGGGCATACAACAATTAGTAGATGAGTGAATGGTTTTCGATGTTTAATTTTCTATTAAAGATATATAAGAGGATATTTAAAAAAAAATCTAAAAACGAATTACCCATACCTATAATATACAAACCGAATAGTAGACAAAAAAGCAGAAAGACTAACATTATACAATAAGAGCATGAAGCACTTATTGTAACAATTCAAAACAAAAATCGAAAATTTTAACGAATTAATTATGTTCAATTGTACGTACTTACATTCACATATCTCAATCTATATCTTGTTTATATCAGAGGGTCAACGATATGTTTTATCAAAAACATGAGCTGTGATGGTTGCATCATTCGTTCAATATAAACATATTATTATAGTGGATAGATATCAATTTTATTTAGAGCAATATTTATACCGACTTTTGAAAATTGATTTGAATGAAAATAATTGTTGACACTTTATCTATTTTGATAACTTTAATTAAAAGTAAATTTAATCGATGAATTACCTGAATGTTAGGTACCTCTACCGTTGCAAAGTTTTGAAGTGCTCACTCGCGAGGTTAGAGTAGAAAAATTTTATTAAATCTACTGAAAGTATGTACCTAATACTTACATCCAGGGAAAACAATCTACGTTATAAAGAACTAAATTTATTCGTTCTCATCACCTTCTCAGCCAGTCCAGCAAAATAAAAGTAAACAGAATTTTTATTTAGTTAATTATTAAGTGACTATGAATCCTAAAAAATAATAGCCTTAAAGGGTGACAAAATTTGATATTAAAGCTGCTAGTTCAAGTGAGATATCAGATGAAAGAGCTCAAGCTAAGCCTGAATTTCAGAAAAAGCTCGAAAATTTTTATACGGAAGTGCGAGCCCGACTGGCGCTTGTCCGGTTTTTTCACAACATTATTCAACTTTATCAGAAAGTTTTTATAATTTCGAAAATTGGCTTGTATTCTCCACTATATGAAATAAAATAAAAGAATTTTTCTAGTTTTTTTTTTACACTTTCGAAAGATATAAGAATGTACATAACGAAAAATTACGTAATTATTAAATATTTTAACCAATTAAAACGTACTTTTAACGGTTTATTCTAAACCGACGATTTACGTCTTTAATAGGTATTTTTATTTCACCACTGTTCATCGTTTTAGAATTTTTGCAGTAAATATAATGCTTATTTATTTAGAAACTACAATTTAGATCGGTTACCAACCAAAAATATAACTTCTTTTATCACATCATATGATAACAATTTCGAAGAACACACAAGATTACATTTACAAGACTTGATAAAAGTAAAAATATATTTAAATGTGCCTGACGCTTTGTTTCCATGTAAATAGTGAAAGGTCATAAAGAGCTGAGTAGGCAACTACAGAATGCGTGTGTAGTACGTAAGCACACCCACCCGATGACGTCACTCGGATAAATTTAACCATTCTTGTTTTTGCAGTTCGGTATAAGGACTGTCGATTCATCTATCTCTGGACTGGGCGGGTGTCCGTACGCGCGAGGCGCGAGCGGGAACCTCTCTACTGAGGACCTCGTATACTTCCTCTACGGCCTCGGAGTCAATACTAACGTGGACCTCGTGAAACTGATCGAGGCCGGCCGCTATATATCGAACTTCCTAGCCAAACCCACCGACTCCAAAGTGAACAGAGCTATCGGAGACAGGGTAAAGGATCACCGTGACATCATTAAAATGGCCGCGTGCTCACTTTAAACAAAGACGGCAAACAATGTGATAATTTACATATGTAAATATGGACAGATCTATGTATAAATAAATTTAATATTCTCATATAATCCGTTTATTATTTACCCTTTAGCCACGATACTTATCTGCAATATTTCAAGCATTTGTAATGATAAATAAACTAATAAAAAAGTAAAAGTTACAAAATGTACCTAATACCAACAGCCGATGCAACTAAAATGTATTGCTAGCGTTTGTATAGATAAGGTGTTATGTCAGCGTGGTCGCGGACACCCAACATACAGGTTTTTATCAAATACGAGGCGGCGCGGGCGCAGGCGGGCCGCGGGGCGGCGCACTAGTGCGTCGGGCGCGCTGCGAGCAGCTCGCTTTTATATTGAATTGACCTTATTTACTCAATCCGCTGTTCAAGTGAGGTCGATAACCTTTCGCTTATTAGTTACTTAGTTTTTACATATCAGTTCGCACCGAGAGACGGCCCCGGCTCGTTTGTGTTTATGGCGATACACTGACTGCGACACCCGTGACAATGGTCGAAGTGAAGATAACGGAAGACGTTAAGGTTGGCGGCAACAATCCCTGCTTTATCATAGCTGAGGTTGGGCAAAATCATCAAGGTGACATTGGAATAGCAAAAAAGTTGATCCGGGCTGCTAAGGTTTGTGATGTTTTATCTATTTGTAGTAAACTCGATTTAAAGGTTATAAGTAAGTGCTTTGTTGTGACTTGTGAGTCGGAAACAAAACAATGTCGGCTGACGTCTCGCGCCGCGAATGCCTTGGACGCGTGTTTACAACGAAATAAATTTTAACAGTTCTATTACTAAAATTATCTTAAAACTTTCCTGTACTTTCCTGTAAAATATGTTCAATTAACTACTACTACTTTTCAATATTTATATAAATCATTCAGTGATCAAAGCAATGATTATTTACGTGTATACTTTGTCTTGGTACTTGTGAATGAGCGAGTGAGTGTTGTGCAACTCGCTAGTCATACCGCTTTACTTTAAAATATTCGTCCTCTCATTCCTAAAAGTTAGCCAATCTATACTACTTAATTTAATACTTCCAAAATAAACTACCTTACGTTTTCAAAATAATTAATATTTTTATATAGATACCAACAAACAATTCACAACAACACCATTAGAAATGTAAATTAGAACACATAATTCATCAGATACATTAAGTTAATGGAAAATCTTAACAACTTTTAGCATTATTGCGATAAAAACGTACCTAAATGCTTTATGATTGTGATATTCATTGTCGCTTATCACGAAACAAAAGAGTGTGAACAAAGAGATATTTTTAATGGCGACGTTTAAATATACAATTTTCAGGAAGCCGGCGCGAGTTGTGTTAAATTTCAAAAGACATGCCTAAAAGAGAAATTCACAAAGAAATACTTGGAACGGCCATATAACAATCCAAACTCTTGGGGTGAAACGTATGGCGATCACAAGAAGCATTTAGAATTTAGTGAGAGCCAATACAGAGAACTTTTCAAATATGCACAAGAAGTTGGCATTCTCTTCACTGCATCGGCCATGGATATGGTACGTAAACTGGCGTAGGCTATATATAAAGTTAGTTTAATAATAAATTAATTTATTCTTATATTACCTATCTAAGTACTTTGATTGTATTTCCAGTACGCGAGAAATAAATATTATTTTGTTTTTTATATATCTATATATTATCTAGTAAACCAGTGTTTATTACAAACAACATATTTTTATTTTCCGTTTATCTCTCGATACAGGTTTCTTTTGACTTCTTGGTGAACATAAAAGTGCCGTTTATTAAAATTGGTTCCGGAGATTCAAACAATTTATTATTCTTGAAATATGCCGCGTCGAAGAACGTCCCTCTAATCATATCGACCGGGATGGTTGACAAGGAAGCAGTAAAAACTATTTATGATATAATATCAGCTCATCACAAACAATTTTGTTTATTGCACTGTATATCGGCGTATCCTGTGCCTTTTGAAGACTGCAATCTTACTGTATTACAAGACTATAAAAACACATTCGATATCCCTGTTGGGTATTCTGGGCAGGAAGTTGGTACTGCAGTGGCTTTAGGTGCAGTTGCGTTGGGAGCTAAGGTAATCACGATTTTTTTTGTAATTTTTTTATTTAAATTTTTCAATTATTTTATATTTTTACTCTAATAACAATATTTTTAAAGTAAAAATAAAATATCATCCGTGTCAATAAATATGATAAAAAATATTACATAAATCCACAGATTATCCAAAATTGATATACCTACCTAATGTTCAATCTTTGCGATGATGTGTGTTAATAATTACCCTTTAACTGAAATAAAAATATAACCGATAAAATGTATTACATTTATAGGCATTTTCATTGATCTTCTTTTTTATTTTAATATTTTTATCAATTCATTATTGGACAAAAGATAAAATGTTTCTCCATATATTATTTTTAGGTATTAGAGAAGCATATAACATTAGATAAAACTATGAAAGGAACAGATCACATTTGTTCTTTGACTCCTCTGGAATTCCAGCAGCTTGTGAGAGACGTCAGAGTGATCGAGGCCTCTCTTGGAACTCCCATTAAGAAAGTTGTAACTTCAGGTAAATTAATAAATTAAATATTTCTTTCAAATAAGTGATGGTAATATTTTTTATCGGGGATATAGAACCTGGGTTTCCGTGCTGTAGTATAATATTTTTTACGGCATATTATAACTCTGTCAATATAAAAAATATATAGGTTGGAAAAGTAGAGTTAACTACTGTTTTTCAGAAATATAAAAGGAATTAAAAAAAACCCTTTATAAAAAAATATCTTGTTGTTTCAGAAATCCCATGCATTGACAAATTACAAAAGTCCCTAGTGATGGGTAGTACGAAAAACAAGGGTGAAATTTTATATCCTGGCGATGTGAAAATAAAGGTGGCCGAACCTAAAGGATTGAATGCTTTGTACTTCGAGAAGGTTATTTACAAAACGCTGGTGTATGACAAGAAAGAAGATGAACCTTTGAACGAAGGCGACTTTTGCTAAATAAACATGCTTTCAAATATTGACCATAAATTAACATAATCTTAATATATTAACTTCCAAGTTGGTGGGATTCCATATAGAAGATATTATTACTATCATTTTATATAACGCAAATAAAACAATTATTTAAGTTTAACTATTGAGTATGAGATCAATCAAATTATGTGATTTTGACAGAAAATAGAAACAAATATCAAAAAAGTAATAAAATTAATCCCACAACACGCAGGACGAGGCTGATATATTACCAAGTTGGCCTTTTCTTATTACTTTGAATTGACAAAAATTGCATATGAAACACAATTCTGATTAACAAATTATTTTTAACAGACGGTAATGTAGTTGGGTGTTCAATTATTTTTTAATTTAGTTACAATTTGTGATTCTAATAATATAAATTGAACGGAAGCATATAACAAATGTGTACCTACTACTATATAAAAAGTAATTTTAAGAAAGAAAAATATTATTGTAAAAATGATATGTTTGTAAATTTATAACGTTAATGATATAAAATGATTTATCTTATAATATATTTTGTAAACAAACTTTATATTGGTTTAGTATAAGTTGGTAAGATAAGTAAAAAGATGACACAAATAGTTAACCATTCGAATTTATGTATGAGTCTGAAAAAATAAATAAAACCGTAAAAGGCATTATTTTCAGAAGTGTAGCTTTTATTTGCACCAATTTCAAAGTATAGCAAAATTACCATTAATTAATTTTAATTTCAATATTTACATTTTATTAATTTATATTTTATTCTTAATAATCTCAATGACTATATCTAATCGTGCTTTATGATAATTTCAATAATGCCTAACTACCGATGATATCTGAAATTTATGAGTAGTTTACGAGGCGAAAGAAAAAAATAAAATAATTGTATATTAAATTAAATCGGCTTCAGGCTGTATCCCGCACACAGCAGGGTAGGCAGAGGAAACTTATTGGTAAGACACACCGTTCCTCACTTTCTGAGTTCTTGAGGCATTCCGTGTTGAGTGGCGGAACTCAACGCCGCGCTTTGTCTCGACACCAAAACGAAGAAATTAAAATATAAATGTAAGTAAATATTTCTTTTACTCGAGTGCTTGATTTGATTACGAAAGAACTTTTTGTATTAACGAAATGCAGGAATTGAGTTCCGTTACTTAACACGCAATGTTTTTAATTCAGTCTGAGAATGGTGAAGTATCTTGACACGTATTTTTTTCTGTCTAGCTTGCTATATAAGATTAAGCGTAAAGCAGAAAAAAATACATATATAGTTATTTACATATAGTTATTTATATAGTTCTTTTTTTGTTTCATGCGGTATCCCGCTCATAGGAGGGAACGCATAAGGAACCTAGGAACCTACTGTTATGATACTTTCGTTCCCGACTTTCCCCCCAATTCTTGAGGCATCGCATAGGGCAAATTGGGGAATTCAACCCCGCCCTTTGCCTTGTTACCAGAGTTAAGATATGAAAATATTAAATATCTCATTCCCTCCGAGAGGGGACTGAATCTACAATCATCACCGTCACACGCTTGTGGCCCTGCGCCACGACGGTATTGATATTGATAATTTTGATTGATTTCGATATTGTATAAGTAGTTTGTTGTTTTTGTTGTAAATACACATTTGCATATTAGTTTCTAAATAATTCGAAGGAATGATAATCCGTGGGTGTAACTGTTGGCAACGGTCTATGTAAATATTATCAGAAGGAGTCTCTGTGGGCTGTATAATGTATATACTGTACCTACATTGCAGAAATTATTAACAGAAATTTCCATTTCCACACGCGTTGACGTCGACGGTCATTCAGGAACACGTGACGTGTTAAAGTATTGTGACGGCATTTAAATATTAAAGTGGCAATTCATATCTATTTCGGCAGAAACGATCAAGAATAGCCCAATTATTGTACGAAAGTAGCCGTCGGCCCACGATTGAGCACCAAGGAGCGTTTGATTGGCGTTAGTTTTATTTTTATTAAGACCGAGACAAGGAACGTATGCGCGGACGTTCGTACTCGTAAACACATACTTGAAGCAAAATACGACTTAATATTTGGCTTGCCTGTGTATCGGACATTAAGTTGATGTAGCTATAAATAACAACTGAACGTAATATATTGCAATTTAAGTCGACAAAACTATCTATTTATATTATCTGCTGTATCACATTCGTTAGATTTAAAATCACTGATCGCATTAATGATCATCACGACGGCAGACGGGCACGTCCGATCTGTACCTGTACCCGGGGGAAGTTGGGTCACTCGGTATATACAAGTGTTCACATAGAGGATAAGTGGCGCAGGCGAGCTTTGGCAAGGTGCCCGCGCCGCCGCCAGTCCCCGGAGTGCCGGCTCGACTACCGCCTGCGCCGCGCGAACGAACATCCCGCCTCCAGTGCATCCACTAAATACCCATTATAATTTTACGCCCGCGACGGTTCCGATACATTATTTTACTCATAAAATAGATTATTTAAGAGACTGTAAACTTTTCGTGCTTCGTTTACCCTGTAGCTTTTGTCGATTATCGATGTAGGTCGCCCGGTCCGAACAGAGCAGCGAGATATTTATATGGTCGGCGTGCGGTGCACACTTACGAGCTCCTTGGTCACGTTGCTAGTTTCATGAATTATTATTTATAGCGTAGAACCGTAAACTCATTCCATAAACAATACCGGGTAGTGTGCTTAACGCGCACAATATTGGCCTTTTCCGACTAAATTTATGATGATGAAGAGTTGATGTGTGTTAAAATTGATGTCGTAATATTGGCATTTAGCGTGGAATCGTTGACATTTGTGAATTGCATTTTATAGTAGTGAGTGTGGATTTTTAAAATGCATCATTTGTATCCATTGGCGAAGGGCGATCCTATGTGCCCGCTGGGCTTCCATCCGCAAGTTCGGTGGCCCACACGCTGCAAGCGTTGCTTTCGCGACTACAAGGAACATGGTGGGCGGAAAAAGGAAGACGACTTTACAGCATCTACTCCTACTCTCTCCACTTGGAACTCACCATCATCACGGTGGGTTAAGAAGCAACTGTCGAAGTTTACATATATGATATATATAATGTTTGAGCGTACTTAGGCAGTTTGAAAAATGAAAGGTGTATGTATATGTACCGTACCTTCGTACGTCAAATGATGATAATCGAGTTGGATTTTTGCCACTCTTTAATTTTATTTAAGTATATCTTTTTCGTTTCGTTTATTTAAGTATATCTACCGTCTCAAATATTTATATTGATTAGTATTAGGTAGTATATTAGGATATGTTTGCTTCCATCCCTTAAAAGGTCATAGGCAAATTTGAGATCATTGTTAAAAGTTAGTTAATGTAAACAGCGTAGTAATGTAGGTACATGTCAACAATCATAAAATTATATTATATGGGTACACTACAATTGTTTTCTTATTATTGCTTATATATCATTAACAATCTTAAGATTAAAATATTTAATAATTTCATTTCCTTGTTCTGGTAACGAGGCAAAGCGTGGCGTTGAGTTAAGCTTAACAAATTATTCATTAACTATATTAGGAGGCCGGTCGTGGCGCAGCGGCACGAGGTGTGACTGCAAAACGACTGGTTGTGGGTTCGATCCCCATTCGAGGAGATGAAATATTTACTTAAATTTATATTTCCATTTCTTCGCTCTGGTGTCGAGGTAAAGCGCGGCGTTGAGTTCTGCCACTCAACACGCAATGCCTCCAGAATTCGGCAGAAAGTGGGGAACGGAGTGTCTTAACACTAGGTTCCCTCTGCCTACCCTGCTGTGTGCGCGATACAGCGTGAAGCTGATTTTATTTTTTTAATTTTTTTAACTATATTAGGAAAATGCATGAAATTATATTTTGTATATAGGTAAGTAATTAAGCAATTGTTGAGGAAATCGTCTATTCGTATTAAAAACCAAAATTCATACCAGCAACATATCAGTCGTGTCAGCTTAAAAAACAATTCGATATTGGCTGTTTGTGTAAAAAAAAACCTAACACTTAACAGCTTAACAGCTGATGAGTGTCTACAAATTTTGCATTTGAAATTTTAAATCAAATGAGTTATCGATTAATTCGGAAATAAGTATATATAAATTTAGGAAAAATCGACGTTGTTCAACGATGGCTGCACATATATATATTTTTTATTTTATCATGAGCTCCTATAGTTTAAATTGTCAGTAGTAGATAGAGGTATACAGAAAACATTGACACACCTTAAATGAATGCTTACAAAAACTATTCTCAAAACGTATTCAAACATTCATGAACTAACAGATAACAAAACAGTGCTGAAATCATAAAAATGATCATGGCAGCATTCCAAATTACTAAACATTCGCATTCCCCTACAAATGCTGACCGATTGACGCAATGAACTACAGAACAATATTAAATATGTCAGCGTTTAGAAATCCCCAATTTATTAAAGCTAAGGTGCAGTTAAAGATCTCTTTCTTTCTTTCTAATTATATGTTAAAATTACAATTTGAGGATAATTATCAAAATTATTAGTGTAAGAGAATTTTTATAGCTCTATCGATACAAAAAGCTAGCTTTAATTAGTTTACTTCGTCTATATTTTTCTTTAATTATATGTTTTATTGGCTCTGAGAATAAAACTTTTTTCTGTTTATATATAAATAAACTGTTAAATAATTGTGTTTCAAGATATTTTCTCTTTAAAATGTTATATTTTCATCAAAAAATCTTTGTGAATTTTAGACAAGTACATACCTACTTATTATAGATATGTTTAATTCCTATAAGTACACGGGTATACTTAATTTATTAGAATTAATTAAATATATAGCAAATAGCAGTTATAATATCCTTCTTACAGTACAAAATAATATGTTAATTTTTATGTTTGGAAGTTTTCGCCAGCAATGACCTAAATTTTGTTGTTTTAAGAAAACTAGGTCACCGTCATTATCACAAAGTGAACCAATGGAAAAAACACTCGTGGCCAACATCTAGATAATTTCGAAAATATTTCATTTTCAATTTGTAGGAGGTAAAATGTTAATATAAAATTATTATGTTAATACTATCGTTACTAGTGTGGTCATTATTTCATCATAATACGACACACAACATTATAACATTGTTATAATTCTTAATACATACTATTACGTTTAAGAGTATATAGGAAATTAACTTTCTAAGACCCATTTCAGTTCGAATATTTTTAAGTTATTACATTTTTAGGTTTCTGCCTTTCTGGTATAAGTATCTTATTTAATATCGTGGTGTCCCTTCACCTTTACATGATAACTTAGTTACAATGTATCTTGTTAAAAAAAATTGTTCTAAGTTATACTAATAGATACCATAACTGAAAATACCGAAAATAAAACTTATATCTATAAGTTATTAGAATCTCATTTGAAACAATTACTTATTTGTAGGGTTCCGGACCACGGAATCTTTATAAAATCACATTGTTGTTCATCTATCCGTCTGTACTTTATTTCGAGATAAACTGAAAATTATCAAACTGAAATTAATATCAAATAATCAGATCTACGGTTTCTTAGAGCGCAGAACACAATCAAGCTAGAAGCTTGATTGTGTTCAAGTCGACGCGAGCAAAAGATATTAAATTTAATGCATTGTTTTTTCTTTATTTTGTTAAAAAATCGACGGTTAATCAAAACATATAGGATGTTTTCTGTGTACCTACAGTTACGAAGTTTTGCATGAAGTAAGAACTTATAATACAAATAAAATAAAAAATATGAGAAGTGAAAATTTATAGGTTTATTTATTTCATAGAAGAAAATAAATACAAACTTATAATCGTAGTTTATTTCATACAAAATGAGTGCATTCGCCTGCAAACTTATATTTGAAAAGTTGTATAAGTTTTACTTCATGTTGATCAATACGACAAGTTTTACAATTCTGAAATTGGTACGGAACCCACAGACGGCGAGTGTGACTGGCACTTGACCGGTTTTTTTAATTAACCAATTTAAATAAAATATGGGAATTAAATACAATATTATTTCTATTTCATTTGTTCGGAAAATGTGCATAATATTGATCTCAATAACATTAAACTAGAATAGATCTGACATTTACTTACAAAGTTTAAGCACCTAATAAAACACAAGTGGGGTTAAAATGTTAAATTAGACGTGTAGCTTTTATGTGATGACGCTTTATTTTATGTATATATCATGAATTAAAAATTAAATTAAATCAGCTTCACGCTGGATCCCGCATATAGCAGAGGCAGAGGAAACCCAGTGTTCAGTCACTCCGTTCCCCACTTTCCGCCGAATTCCGGTGGTATTGCGTGTTGAGTGGCGAAACTCAACATTGCGCTCTGCTTCGACCAGAGCGAAGAAATGCAAATATAAATGTAAATAAATATTTCATCTCCTCGAGTGGGAATCGAATCCACAACGTTACAAAACCTTCTAAATTCTGATTACTGCAGAAAATGTTGTAGTGTCCAAAACATTTGGTAACTCTCATTTAAATCAAGTGTTAGAAAATTAATGGTCAAATTAAGACATTATAATTAATTCAGTCTAGATCTAGAATCATAAATTAGAAGGCGATTCATTAAACGTTTAGATGTTGGCGAAATTATAGTTTCCGTAATATATTTTTTATTTATTTTGTAGAAACTATAATTATATTTATGAAAATAAATAGTATTCATTTCATCCTTGATGCCAGCGCTTCTGGCGTAGTTAAAGACAAAGTGCAGCGTTGAGTTATGGCGCTCAACACGCAATGTCTCGAATTCAGACAGAAAGCAAAGAACCCATAAGACTGTATTGACACTAGGCTCTCTCTGCCTACTCAGCTATAAGCAGGATGAAATCGAGCTCATATTTGAACTTTCAAATGTTAATAAAAATCTAGTTATTTTTTAGGCCGGTCGTGGCGCAGCGGCACGAGGTGTGACTGCAAAACCGACTGGTTCTGGGTTCGATTCCCACTCGAGGAGATGAAATATTTACTTAAATTTATATTTCCATTTCTTCGCTCTGGTGTCGAGGTTAAGCGCGGCGTTGAGTTCTGCCCCTCAACACGCAATGCCTCCAGAATTCGGCAGAAAGTGGGGAACGGAGTGTCTTAACACTAGGTTCCCTCTGCCTACCCTGCAGTGTGCGGGATATAGCGTGAAGCTAATTTAATTTAATTTTTTTTTTAGTTATTTTAAGAAAAATAAAATTGATCTTATTATATTTTACAATGACCTACCCACTTTGAATATATATGTTACTCTTAACTAATATAAAATATACTATAGTTAGTAACTTTTTTATACTGCATCGGATATTCGTGTGAGTCGGACTTCTTTGAGCCTTTGAGAGTTTCGAACTAATTTCAGGATTGTAGGTCAACGGGAAGCACAATTTATAAAAGTTGACAAATTTAAGTTTGCTTCACGCTGTATTCTTCCCGCACACACATTGCGTGTTGAGTGGCGGAACTCAACGCAGCGCTTTGCCTTTGCAAAAATTCAATATATTAATCTCTTCACTCTGGTAAGGACCAGAGCAAGGAAATGAATATATTTAGAATATATACAGAGAGACCAAGGAAAAGAATATATTTAATTTTCGAGTAGGACTCGAACTCATAACTTGTCACGATTACAATCGGACTGGCTGGATAAAAATAAAAAAAATACAGGATTTTAGGATTTTACTTAATTTTGATATTTTTCATAGGACGTAGATTTTTTTACTTTAGAATATTTTACAAATAACCAATACGCAATACTTAACAACTTCAGGGCGGCCTCTATATCTCAATCGGACTGTAAATTTTTGAAGATTAAATTATTCATATTTAACTTTTTAAAGTCCGTTTTCTGATGTCCTAAAAAATTTTTGAACACAGTCAGTTTTGAAGACAGTTCATATTTTTTTTAAGCTCATCATTACTGACTGCTCAGCATTTACATGCTCATCACAATAAATAAGTTATTATAATCATATTTCTTTTGGTACAGAATTGACCGCTTTTACAGTTTTATTAATACCCTTTTTTTAGGTCGAGCAAACTAAGTAACGATGTAATAAAATCTAAGAATCTGAATCACGCGCACTTCTAATTGTTGTATCATAAAACTTAGCAATATACATGGTGAAAGCGACTGCGCTCCTTTTACGGGAGCAACATATAGGGTATAGTAAAATATTTCAAACCCATATCTAAAAAAATCATCAATATTCGTCAACAATTTAGAAGTAGGATTATTATTTTTATTTTATGAATTTTATACTTACTTTATTACGTTCGACCCAGTTAGACTTCGTAAATGAGATGCGTGTGATGTTGTCGTTTTGATAAGTTTGTGTCTCTTTACTTCATTATTAACAAATGGCGTTTTATTTTACGACAATTTTTTATTATTTATTTTGTTTGAAAAGTCACTTTTTCATTTAATTGTATTAGGTTTTTATGGAGTAGTTAAAACTGTGGTTTAATTTAAAGAGGTAGTGACAAAAACACACCATATAGATTAGATGACTATTGTCATCATAATATTATGGTACCATCGAGCTGCTCTGATGATAGAATTGGATGGAGATGGCTATTGGAACCTGGGACTGCCTACTAGTAAACATATCGAATTTGCGCTCATTACATTCGTCTTATAAATAACACATTTATAAGTTGAATAAAGCGTGTTTTTAGTTTTTTAAATTAGTAATTTATTAATTATATTTATAGATTATAGAGTTAGTTTTCTCTTTCTAAGCTGCTATATGTGGGAAACAGCGTGACGATATAAAAAAAAATCTAATATGAATAATAATAATAATAATAATAATCTTTATTAGGAACTAAAATAACAAACGTACAAAAATTAAAAATGTTCGATAATGACCGCATTATTATATATAGTATATATTTGAATTTTGAATATAATGTATATATTCAAAATTCAAATATAATGTAAGCAATGATCTTTTTAAAGAGGTCGTGACGAAGATAATGGTGCAGAAGCGGAGAAGACAAAACGTGGTTGGGCTTCTAGTTCGAATCTCAGCACTATAGAGCCTCCCAAGAAAGATGTTCTCTCCACGGGTATGTTTTCTCTCTATAAGTAAGATTTTATATTTTATGTGGATGAATGTGTTGCTTATTGCTAAATACGCATTTGTCTAAATATAAATATTGAAATTCGAGCATATTTCAATTTAATGCTGGAGAGTAAATATCAAAAAGAAAAAAAGTCTGTTGAAGTGCATGATTTAGTTTATGTAACTAATGACAGTAGACCAAGGACAGGTGGAAACTTCTCTTCGTGTGAACATGGGGAACCCAAATATCAAACGAGTTAAATCCGGATCTTTCAAGTAAAAAACATCAAATAATAATAATCTTCATTTGGAACTAAAATAACAAACGCACAAAAATTAAAAATGTTCGATAATGATCATAAACTGTTGAATTCGACAAATTTAACATCTCACCGATATCTTACTTAGTGTTATTTGTTGGTTTGCATCAAGGAACTTGCCTTTATCGTGTCTTTATCATTATCAACCGGCCTTCCAGAATATGGTGCGTCTTCGATATGAAATTTGCCATTTCAAAATTATATCAACACTCATACATATCGGTTGATTGAACAGCATTTTCACCTTTTCTATAGTTAAAAAATTAAATATGAAGAATATATTGCATAAATAATAGAATCAATAGAACTTTTTTATATAAAAACTTTGCTATATCAGCATATGCTATTAATTATTAGTTATTTTGAACTTATATGTGAAGTTGGGTTCAAAAAAATACAATTAAATCCTCTGTCGAGAAAACACAAAATTACCTTCCAAACAATACTATTAACAGGGTTTAGCAAAACTTCGTCGTGGACGTCGACGCCGGACTTGGGGGCCAACGAAAACGACACAGCAACTGCCGTCACAGTCAGCCTCAAGTTACCTAAGCGAAGATCCACTGGACCTTTACCCTCTATAGATACGGGGCAGAATACGTCACAGAACACAGGTAGCCTTTTCGGAATGAATAAATTAAAATATATCTAGAAAAACAAAAATGTCCATACTTTACTTATACGTGTCTACTTAATTCTAAAGACTAGTAAATCTTGCAAGTATGTACTTATATATTTTGTTAAGCGAATCATTTATCTATTTACATATTGACAGCAATATAAATATATTGCAAGCCTAATATCACATAACTATCACGCCATAAATAAGCTAATATAATTTGAATAAAATCTAGTGTTGGGTACAAATTTATTACATTATCTTCAGAAACAGTGACAGTGCGTCGACCGTCTCCATCTCCTCCACCAACTACCACAGCGCAAATCACGATCAACAAGAATGACTCACTGGCAGAACGAGTGCGAAAGGTAACTAACTGATCATACAAATAAGTAGTAAGTTGATGGATTTGACTCCGCCCATATATTTTCTGTATAAACAAAATTATACTTTCACATCTCAAAGATATTGTTGAATTTCGATGTAAATATAATTGAAATGGTACCCATAAATGGAAATGTCAAAAGAGAAGGTTTACGGGAAAACAAAATAAAAGTTCATCTTGGTCTTTAAAAAACGAAAGTAAAATAATAAATATAAATGTATAGTATATAATATATAGAAATCGGAAGCGGTTAACGGATTTAAAAACAAGATAAAAGCACATATCGTCTATTTTATATACTGTTATTTATACGGAAAGAGATTCTACGTAATTGCAATGTGTATGTGTACGTAAGTGATATGTATCACCCAATAACAACACTTTACACGAGTTTCCTTACGTTGAATACAAGCAACTGCCCACAATTAACACAATTACATCGCTTTTATAATCTTTTTTACCCATATCTACCCTCTTTTACACGAGAATGCTAACAATATATTTATATTTTATTTTTTCAAGAGCAAGATGAATCTTTATTCTTTTCTCCCATAAACCTTATAATTTGACATGTCCGTTTATACGTAGAGATCTTCATATTATAAATTCTTATAGATTTATCTACAGCAGATCGTTATATTAGGTAATTATTTCATATAATAACACAAGACCGCTGTAATTGGAGTAAGAGAATCCCGTATAATCTTGATTCTGGGTTGTATTATTGAACTGGTTTCAACTTTGTTGCCATGCAGAAAGTCGCATCATATCTTTTGGCAGAGCAATGGACAGAAACATTAGTAGATATTAATAGTTTTATGAATTATTATGTTTATATAAATACCTTATTTCATATAAAATAAGCTATTAGCTGTATTGACCGAACAAAATAAATATATATATATTTTTAAAATATATATATAAAAATATGTTCATAAATCTTGCATAAGTATTTATCAAAATGTACCTACTTAAGTTAATGTAATGGTGTTATACAGTTGTCTTATCATTGAAATAAATTACGCTTAATATTAACGATGGAACATTACCTATATTTAGAATCACACTTGCATATGCATCTTCTCGAATGGAATAATTGTATACATAGTACCTATTACATATGAAACCCTCTTATTATTGCTGTTATTATTTCGATGCATTGAACTCTGGAGTACCTACGCTTAGAGACTCTACTCTCAAGACAGATTATACTCTAAGCATATTCTATTTAGGTATAGTTATAAACATTAGGGTTATTAAAACAAAGGGAAAAAATGTTTTTCCAACAAATATTTAATAGAGTTGAGGCCAGTCGTGGCGCAGCGGCACGAGGTATGACTGTAAAACCGACTGGTTGTGGGTTCGTACCCCACTCGAGGAGATGAAATTATTTACTTAAAATTTATATTTCCATTTCTTCGCTCTGGTGTTACCGAGGTTAAGCGCGGCGTTGAGTTCTGCCACTCAACACGCAATGCCTCCAGAATTCGGCAGAAAGTGGGGAACGGAGTGTCTTAACACTAGGTTCCCTCTGCCTACCCTGCTGTATGCGGGATAGAGCGTGAAGCTGATATAATAGAGTTAATGAAATTCTAATGTTTTTATTTTAGATGCAATTGATGAAAGCAAAAAATAGCTTTGACAAGGAATCAAGTATCGAAAAGGAGAGGGAAAGAAGAAGTACATCAAGGAGTAAAGAAGAAGAAAAGCCGGTTCGTCATAAAGAAGAAAAAAGTTATATCAAAGAGGACGTGAACTTTATGATGCAAGTGAGTTATCCATTCTGGGATAATTATTTACTAAAGTTCACTTATATGATGTATATTTTTATTAGTACATTTTAAATCATTTATCAAGGTGAAGAACTCTCGTAACAGTACCATCACCAAACCTCCCATCCGAGGTGGTCCAACTCGTGAAAAAGAAGAAACATCTGATGATGAAGGAAGCAATGCGGGCACTGTTACTACTGATACAGAAACTACTCTTATAGATCCAAATATTAAAGACTATCAGGTATTTTTTCTATGTTGTTAGCAGATATTAAGTGAAGAAAGCAACGCAAATTTATATAATATGTAAAGCAAAGTTGTCTATTCAAATAGGTTGACATACATAATTAGTGCCACTTACCAAATAAGCCTTCTTTGAAATTTATTGTAAATGTAGCATTTTTTTTAAAATTATAACATTTTTAAAAAATGTTGTGCATATAAAGAATATTACAATATATTTTATTGTTCCCAAAACATACATACATATTACATACAGAGTAATATGTTAAAGTCGAAAGATCCCTTCAAGTTCTGGGCAATTTTTCTCGTTTACTAATAATGAGACAGAATAAAAGCCTAAACTTACTTTTCCTATACAACGCAATGCAGTTACATATTTCTGTTACGCGTACAGATTGTTTAATTTAGTTATGTAAGTTATATTTCAAGTAATAACACATAATTACAATTTTTCATCACTCAGAAACTGTTCTAATCTTAGAACGGTTTCTGAGTAATAACGAGAAAAATGTTTAATTTGTTATCCAAATAGTACATAAATATTTTATGGCCCTGAATACATACGTTTATAAAAAAGATCTGTAATCCAATCAAATTTCTTCACTACACAAATTGACAGACCTATAATAATTGTATTAGCTTAATACTCTATTCAAGAATAATTAGAGAATAAAATCTGTGGAATACATACAGGATAGCTAGCTATCATTTTATTAAGAGAGCAAACTAAGAAAAGGACAATAATAATTAATTGACTCTTGACAATTAACAATTAATTCAACTTTCAGGACCAAATAGATAATTTAAAACAAGAAAATGATCTACTTCGAAAACGCTGTGAACGAGTAGAAAAAGAAAAAAGTGATATTTTACTAAGACGTTTGGCAAATATTGATACAACAAATAAGTATTCAAGTGGAAGATCTTCAGAAGTTCTCAAATTGCAGCAGAAAGTGAATGATCTCACCGCACAAAATGAAGATTTAAAAGATGAGAAAAAACATCTTAACTTAAGAATTAGAGAAATAGAAGCAGATCTTGAAGTAAGGATTTTTTTGAAATTGCCTTGCCTTAAATTGCCTTAAATGCCTTACAATGACTATATAATTTTTTAATAATATAACTTTACTTATTTATTTATTTTCTCTTTATTATAAGATATTGATGCTCATATTTTTGTTATAGTCACGACCATCAATTGAATCACAAACACGTCAAATAGAACAATTACGATCAAAATTATTAGCAGCAGAAACTTTATGTGAAGAGCTAATGGATGAAAATGAAGATATGAAAAAAGAGCTAAGAGATCTTGAGGAGGAAATAGAAGAAATGCAGGATAACTTCAGGTTAATTGAAGGGTTTATCTTTTAAATTTACAGAAATGAATACCTACTATATAAAAAAAAAAACAATTTTCAGGGAAGACCAGGCAGATGAATACTCTTCTTTAAGAAGAGAACTAGAGCAGACTATCAAGAACTGCAGAGTTTTATCTTTTAAATTAAAGAAAACTGAACGTAAAAACCAGCAACTAGAACAAGAAAAAGTTGATCAAGAGAAAAAACTGTTGGAAGTGAGTTTATATTTTTGCACCACCTAATCAAATTTGAGACCTTTAAACTGACATTTTAATAAATTATATTTGCAAAATATACAACCCCATTGATTGAACCCAATGTGGCATAGTACACAATCTTGACTAAAAACACGTTGGTTGTGGGTTAGATTGCCATGCCTTGAAAAATTCGGCGGAAAGTGGGGAACGGAGTGTTTAACCTACTCTGCTGATAATATTATCGATTGAATAATTGTGTTACTGTAAACGCTAGTACGGTTGTGAGTTCGATTCCCACAAGGAGGAATGAATTATTCAATATTTTACAAGGCTTCGTCTGTCTACTCTGCTATATGCGTGATACAGCGTGAAGCTAATAAAAAACAATTTCAATTTAGATAGTTGGTGGGGCTGAGGGTCTACAGCGTGAGAACCGAATAAAAGAGCTTGAGCAAGAAGTTGCACGATCCAATGAAGTAGCGCTGCGCTTACAAAGGGAGTTATCTGAAGCAAATACTAAATTGTCTGCAGCGTCAGGTGCACCGGCTAATGTCAAGAAGCAGACCCAGTTGACGGATGGAGTAAGATAATTTACGATATTATAATATCTTTTGCTTGCCTGAATATTTTTGTGATAAATATATATATATTTTTTTAATATTGTTTTTATATTATATTGAAGTCGTATCATTGTATACACGATAATTTTTGGTTCGATCTCCTCTCGGGATTTTTTTTCCTTTGCTCTCTGGTAAACAAACATATATTTATGTAGTTCAAATTACTTTAATTAGAAAGTGTCGCGATCGTCACTCACGCGCGGTGGCAGCCAAGAGGACCCTGCCCAATTGTTACGGGATTTGCAAGATTCACTAGAACGTGAAGCTGATTTAAGGGAACAATTACGCAATGCAGAAGAAGAGGTATGGCGATGACTTTATTTGGTGTGGTTTCATTACTTAAACAATATTAATTTACACAATTTTAAAATTAGACTTACCATAAAATTTAAAATATTAAATTAAGATAAGTTTCTAGAAAAAAACGAATGAATAGTAAAATAATAAAATAGTATAAAATCTATGAATAACACAAAAAAAGACATCTTAGAAATATATTATTATTTTAATGTCGCATCTGAATCTGAACATAACTGGATTACCTAAACAACGTAAAAAATTACGTTGTTTAGGTAATCCAGCATGTTAATAATTTATAGAATTATCAAAATCTTGGTTCACATATTTAAAAAATAGATTTTCCAATGTTTACAGAAAATAACATATTTCAAAGCTAAATTATATTCAATTTAGAATAATGACTCGACTTAATTTTGCAGAAATATTTCTCTGGTTTCTGACATACTAAATAAATTTACATATATTTTCCGCTGTGTAACAATTACTAATTTAATACTTTCTTTAATTTCATATAAAGTTTTTTTAATAGCTTAGCTTAAGCCACAGTCAATTGGCTAGTTGCCAATATGTGTATGAGTCAACAGACATTCTGTCTTCATAAATAAATCTATAGTTCTATTTACGTACGCAATTTATTATTAAGTTGTAAGCTAAGCTTTAATCTCCAAACAGGCAAGTCGATATCGACAACGCTTCGGAGGCAAACACAGCTCTCTAGCACCAAAACGTCCTCAGTCTACATCGCTTCACCTTGCTTCCAGCCTTGCTGCCAATGAAGATGAAAATTTACATATTAAACGAATTCTCGAAATGCAATATAGCTTAGAAAATAAATTATCCTCCTTAGATATCACTAACTTATGCATTGGAGTAAATAAGATTGTTCAAATTCCACAAGATATAGTTAATTATTTTTCTGTTGGTTGTCAAACTGATATTATGTTGTGTTATGACGTAGCAAGTGATACAAGAAAAGTAACACTAGATTCTTGTTTACAAATTAATATATATTCGTTAGATATGTATAGCCAAACAGATAATGTTTTTATGAAAAATAAATTTATTCAAACAGACAATCTACAAGCTACTTCACATTCGCAAACTCAGAA
This sequence comes from Heliconius erato x Heliconius himera, assembly GCA_013421005.1. NCBI lineage: Eukaryota > Metazoa > Arthropoda > Insecta > Lepidoptera > Nymphalidae > Heliconius > Heliconius erato x Heliconius himera. Next base: position 172,068 of record JAATLQ010025983.1, on the reverse strand, counting down.
ATCAAAGACCGCTAGCACTGCTGTGCAAACATCACCTAAGAATTATAGTGATATATGTCTTCAAACGACTACTTCGAACTCTTTACAAACTCAAACGGACGATACAATCTCTGGTGATAAAAATACGTTGACTGAAGTAGTTGCTGAAACTGATTTAGATAATAAAGTTTCTATAAATAATATAAAAGAGTCTGAAAATTCTAGAGAAAAATCTGTAAGTCCCCCTTTATCATCTGATAAAAATTCATCGTGCTCAATAAGTAGAATTCAATTTCCTTTTGCTCTATTCAACCCGTTGGCAGCAAGGGTCCCTATTGTAGGTATATATTTGTAATTTTAATGAAACCATAACGAATGTCCTTAGAAATTGTTTCTGTATGTAACAATAACCAAAACCTCTTCATTCTAGCTTAGAAATTGTACTTCCATCATTAGTTAATAATAAACTAACGAATATTTTCAGGCAAATAACTTGCGTAAAACTGCATCAAGAGTTGAGGATGACAATGAGTCCTTACTTCTACAGCTGAAGAAAATGGCTACCAAGGCCAGAAGTACGTCAAATTATAATTGAGAATTCTCAGTTTTGTGTATCCGCAATCCCAATTAAATGTTCCTCCTTGCATCACCTGTCTAATATTAAATCATTACCATAATTGTAATCCTTAACTGCCTACAGGATACCTATTCTTATGGACCTGCAACTCTTCGACGTTGTTACTAACATGCTTTCGCCTATAGGGACTTCCTTTAAGTCTACGTAGCAAGTGCAATCAATACCGGCGTATTTTACTGAGGTAGCCATTTTCTACAGTTCAGTTTAAGACCTGAATACAATTTAGTTAATAGCCTATGTTTGCATTTATTTTTTAATTTATTAAATAACTAATATTTCCTAATATTTCTTTTTATTCATACCTATGTAACACGATCTTGGCACTTTACTAATATATATATAAATAATTCTTGTAACATTTTTGTTGTACAATCCTTTTCTATAATATATGCATATTGTCGCAGGCCGTAAACTGTCACCTTCTCCTCCAGCAAACCGTTTGGCTATCGAAGCTCCCAATGAAAAAGATGAAGGTATTTCAGATGAAGAAGATCCAGCTGAATTAAGAATTTTATTAGAACTTAATGAACAGGTTATGAACGCTAATATTATTCAATATATATGTGTATATTTAAGTATGTGCAATAAATAAGTGATTTTTTATACAGGTGCTAATTATATTACAACAATGCTTTCTCCATTTCTAGGAAGCAGCTGTATTAAGAAAAAAAGTAGAAGATTTAGAACAAGACAGAGAATCTTTAAAGAAACAAGTTAAAGAATTAACAGATAAAATTGCTCTTACTAAAACTAAACCAAATACTACATCAACTGTCACTTTGCGAAGAACTACACCAAAAGGAAACTTAGCAGAAGAAAAAGTGAAAGTAAATAAACTTGCTATACATAATACAGCACATGAATTTGTTAAGACTAGTGCCTTCTAAAATACTATTTATCACTATTAATATCACTTATAAAAAACAGGTTCTTGAAGATGAAATAGCTGAATTGAGAAAGAAACTTATAGAAAAGGAAAGAGATTGCGAAAGATTACACGCAGAGCTAAGCCTCACACAGAAGAAACCTAAAGCTTCATTAATAAAGAGCAAGTGAGTGTTACAAGTATCCATAAAGTATTTTTATATTGTGCACAACATTTCTAGTAATATTATAAATCAATGTTTAATGAAACGGTATTAAATATTTCAGGTCATTAGATGCTACAAGCGATCAACAAAATGTAGACTTGAAACGCCAACTTCAAGTCATAGAGCAAGAAGCTAGTGTTCTGAGAGCAAAAACTCAAAGTTTGGAATCCGATAATGAGAAATTACAAGCTGAAAACAAGAAACTTCAGGTATAATACGCTTACATTACGAGTAGAATTGCTTTTATATTACATGTCTATAAATTATTTCACAGTCTAAAGCTATCGTAGATATCCCTGTCAATGCCAATGAACATTATAATATTCTCTTTATTAAACGATCGTTTAAGTAACTGCCTGAATTTGATTTATTGTGATACTGTAATGAATATGAAAAATCGATAAGAGACACAATAAACGCCAAAAACGTTGTTACTTTTTGCAGATCACTTTAAAAAAAAATTATTGCCTTAAATATACTATCTACCATTGTATTTTTGTTGTAAGTGGTTTGCAAAATTTTTAATGTCCTTTTTAAGTTCACACGCAGATAGAGTTGGCTTGTTTGCAAAATAAAGTATCTAAACATTATACTCTTCAAATGCAATAGGTACGCAAACGTCTACAACACTAACGCACACATCACATTTATGCACGCCAAAAGTGCAAAACGTTAACAAACCTAAAATAATTAATTGAGCATATAAGACAGTTTGTTGCGACAAATATAAATAATCTTTTATTTTACCCATCAATATATACTTTTATTACAAAAGAGAAATAAATTCAACATTTTTAAACATAAATTATTTCAAAAAAATCATTTAAAAATATTAAAAAACACTCTTTCGAGGGTGGGACAATGGTGCAAGCCTAGATCGGTGGCTAGGGCTCCAGAGAGAGGATTCTCCTCACAATACGCGCTGTCTCAAATAAAAATGCTTTCTGCATCGACTCATTATTATTTACAGTTATTGAAGAACGCGAAAACTTTAAAGACTGATAAATCTGTAGAACTAAATACTTCCAAAATAACCCAATTAGAAACCGAACTCAAAGATGCATTAGCAAAAATTAAAGACTTAGAAAATACTAAAGAAGAAAAGTCTGAAAAAAAAGTTCGCTTTGGTGAATTAACTAAAAAAGATTTAGATGTTCTTAAACTAAAACAAGAAGAGTTGGACAAATTAAAATTAAATCTCAATAAAGTAAGTAAATAAAATTGTTTCTTGGGAAAAAAAATAGTTTTTACTAATTATATTTTAAAACAAATTATATTTTTTTCTATTCAGATGGAAAAAGAGAAAATTAAGTTACAAACAACATTAAAAGAATTAAAAGAAGATGCTATTAAATCTTTTAAGGCTAGAACACCAAAAAAATTGACTGATATAACAACTAAGTTACAGATGAAAAAGATGGTAGAAGACCTAGAAAATGAAATTGGTAAAGTAATTAATTAATGAACGATATAAATTGTATTCATTTAAATTTAAGCACATGTCTTTAGAACTTTTAGAACATATTCTATTTCTAACAGGTGAAATGTATGTGATAATGAAGAATGCTGGAGTAACATCTCAAGAAGTAAAATCTAAAGGACAGTTAGAAAAAGATATTGAAAATGCAAAATCTAAATTAAGTAAAACTGAGACTGATTTTACCAACGAGAAAAATCGTTTACAAAGTGAAATAGCTAAATTAAAAGATATGAACGGCAAACTAGAAACTGAAAAGAAAGCAATAGTAGATAAGTGCAAAACAATGGAAACAGATAGTAATAATGTAATAAACGAATGTAAATCACTCAAAGAAGAAAAGAAAAATTTAGAATCTCAAATCGCAAAGCTTCATTCTGACATTAGTGAGACAATTTTAAATTATACAACTTTATGCATACTTTTATTTTACAATGTATATTCTGACAATATATTTGACAGTAATGATTTATAAGACTTTTTTTTACAGAAAAAAATAGTACACAACAAACAGCTATGTCTGACTGCATGAAAAAAATTGAAGATTTAAAAAAAGAGATGGACACCAAGGATAAAGAAATAGACAAATTGAAGAAACAAATAGAAAATATTAATAAGTTAGAACAAGACAAAAATAAATTGCTCAAAGAAGTATGACTAGAACATATATTATCTATCTAAATATATATGTAACTGTATTTATATTATATTAGAGGCCAGTCGTGGCGCAGCGGCACGAAGTGTGACTGTAAAACCGACTGGTTGTGGGTTCGATCCTCACTCCAGGAGATGAAATATTTACTTAAATTTATATTTCCATTTCTTCGCTCTGGTGTCGAGGTTAAGCGCGGCGTTGAGTTCTGCCACTCAACACGCAATGCCTCCAGAATTCGGCAGAAAGTGGGGAACGGAGTGTCTTAACACTAGGTTCCCTCTGCCTACCCTGCTGTGTGCGGGATACAGCGTGAAGCTGATTTGTACATATTATTTATTTTTATTTATATTATACTTACGTATAGTGTTGCCTATATTTTAGGTCGGGGATAAAGCTAAGAAATTAATTGAATTTGAGAAAAAATTAAAAGAAGCAGAAGATAAATGCAAGCGAACAGAAAAAGTATTAACTACTCGCAAGGATCGTGTCGCAAAATTGGAAAAAGAGGTAATAATTATATATTATCGTTACAAAAATGTGCTTAAGTTTAAGTTCTAAAAAAATTATATATAGTGTTATTCCACATAATAAAATCTTTTTTCCTAATAAATTCAAATATAGTGGAACAAAATAGTGTATGTAAAAAAACTGATTTGCTTTCTAAATATTATCCTGTTTAGATACGTTTCTACAAATTAACTAGTATTTTTTTAAACATTAATATTTATTTTTAGGTTCAAATGGAAAGAATATTTATTTTAGTACACGGTCCGGCACTTATTAAAAGCTTACCAATATATAATCGTTATTTAATTTTTGTAACTTTCCATCATTTTAAGTAATTCAGCTTCATAATAAAAATATTTTTATATAGCTATTTCGCCTAATCATGTAATAATTATTTTCTCGCATATTAGCTATCAGAAGAAAAAGAACAATCAGAAGCACTAGCAACAGCTAAAAGAAGAATATCTGTTGATCTCACAACAGAAAAAGATGAAATCCAAACAAAATTATTTAAAACTGAGAGTAAATTAATTAATTTAGAAACTGACATGAAAGAAATGAAATTAGAATATGAGAACAAAATAACAAATTTGGAATCCAGTATATCGGCAAAAGATATTCATATAAAACAACTGGTATTTTCTGATTTGAATCCCCAGTCCAAATAGCATGAAATTATATCACTGAGCCCCACCCCTTGTCACTTCTCGGATGATACTATTTGAATACAAAGCTACGAGATGTTTTGTTTTGAATGCCATTATAGACCAATACACGCATGACCCTTAAATCCTAGTAGTTTTGATACCTTAAATTATCATTTTCTTTTTGTGTATTTACTTTGTTTTTGTTTATTTTTTAATATATTCCATCAAAAATATTTTGTACCTTTTCAGATTTATAAAATGTTACTAAAACTGTAAAAATACTTAATTTTGTTAATTACATTTAAGGAGGATGCGTTAAGGGAAACCTCTAACCAAAAGTATGATGAAGCGCTGTCGAACGTAGAAATGGCACAGTTGAAAGAAAAGTTTGATAAGGCTTCCAAAGATCTTAAAGAAAAAGAAAAGGAACTATCTACAGCTAGAAGTGAACTAAATACAACTGAAAAAGATTTATCAACTTTACATGCAGAAGTCGCTAATTTGAAGTCCAGTATTGTTAAATTTGAATCAGAAAAGAATGAACTGGAAAGTAAATTGCAATCTGAGAAAAAAGAAGCTAACTACTGGGAATATAAAGCTTCGGAACTTGATAGTGATTTGCAAGTATGTAACAAATTTTAAAGCTAAATCTAAATAAAAATAACAATCACAGAAATTCTCTTGTTTGTTCAATATACAATATTTAACAAGTAAAGAAAAATTATATTATTGTTCAATAAATAATAGTAATGTATAACATTTATGAGTATTCCATCTACACCCATATAATCCGGTTAAAATTTGTATTTTTTAAATAGTTAATTAAATTACCTATTGTTTTCCTCATAGGCAGAAAGAAAAAAAGTTGATCGTATGCGAGCTAATCATGACAAAGATATCAAAAATAAAGAAGCAGAATTGGCAACACTTAAAGGTAAATTAAAAATTTTGGAACAAAATACTGGGGCAGGCGCAAAAAGATTATCAGAACTTAAGCAAGAATATGAAGAATCAGTCAAAAGTACGTAATCCTTTTAAGTAACAAATATTTTGTTAATTGTGAAAGTAATTAATTAGTTAATTGTTGCGCTTCTAGAGTTAGAACATTCACTGGCAGTTGAAAAAGCCGAATACGAAGAATTGACTGGTAAATACGAAATGTTAGAAGAAGAACACGTCGTTACAAAAGCACGCCTTACTGTTGAAAAGGAAAAAGCTCAAGGGTATGTATTGTTATATTTCCCAAAGATGAATCAATATAATAAGTGTATTTTAATTTAACGATTGCACTTATTACACGCTTGTAATTAACTTTTTGTTTCTTACAGCGAATTACTACAAGCACAAAAGCAACTAAACAATACTTTAGAAGAATTGAAAACAATACAAGATACTTATGAAAAACAAGTGACAGAGTGGAATAAAGAAAAATCTGATTTGCAGGTATAACAGACAAAAAATAATTGAATTACATCATGAAACACGAAGTTAGTAAAATTTATTAGTAATTTTTTGTTTATTTTTAGAAAGAGATTTCTTCTTTACAAGAGAGATTATGTGGTGGTGGTTGGGAAGTAGAACGGGCAAGACTAACAGCAAAACTTGAACAACGTGAACGTGAACTTCGCTCTACCAAAGATGCACATAATGTTTTATCACACCATAATGACGCCACTAAGAAAGAAGTACGTATTAACAGATGTAATACTATAAAGTACTGCTTTCTCTAACAAACACGGCAACACGGAAACTGTATCTATTAAATTTAGTTTTAATTAATATCAATATATCGATAGATACTCCTGCCGGCCGCTGCGATGACTTTTATTATAGATTAAATTGACTATTAAACATAATAAAAAAAACCAATTCCAATCATTATCTGCTGAGATTCGCGCGTTCGGCCAAACTCTTCAAATTTATAGTATACTATACATGGTCATAGATAGCGTCATTATACAAGTTACATTTTCCCGCGACAGAATATGGAACAATAGACAACTATGAGAGCAAAGCGTCGGGCGAAACTTTTATGTTTATAGACTAAAAAGTATAATAATCGTAAGCACAGGGAATCTTTACAAATTTATGAAATCACCATAAACAAAAATGAATCCTGTGATTTCTGAGTACTAGATCAAAAATCATAGTTTATTTCTGCAGCATTACTTACTGCTTTAATTACTATAATATATAGTGATACTTGCTAATATGCTAATATAAAACATTTAATTAATACAAATTACAGTTAGAGGCCAGTTGTGGCGCAGTGGCACAAAGTGTAACTATAAAACCGACTGGTTGTGGGTTCGATCCCCACTCGAAGAGATGAAATATTTACTTAAATTTATATTTCCATTTCTTCGCTCTGGTGTCGAGGACAAGCGCGGCGTTGAGTTCTGCCACTCAACACGCAATGCCTCTAGAATTCGGCAGAAAGTGGAGAACGGAGTGCCTTAACATTAGGTTCCCTCTGCCTACCCTACTGTAAGCAGGATACAGCGTCAAGCTGATTTTGATTTGATATTTACAGTTAGAAGAAGCTAAAAAGAAACTTGATGATTATGAAAAAGTTACAAAAGTACAAAGGACTTTAAAATCAGATAATGCCGAATTAGAACGAGAGTTGGGAGCGCTCAACGCTCGTCTAGAACAAGCAGACAAAGCAAGAAAGAATGAAATTGCTGAAACTAAAGCACGCTACGAAGCACAAATGAACACAATGCGCGATGAACTTAAGTCGTTGCATAATCAAGTGTCGAGATTTAGAAGAGAACGCGACAACTACAAACAAATGTTAGATTCAGCTCAGAAAGCAGCTGCAGATGTAAAGAACGGCGACAAAAGAGCTCAACGTAATTCAATATCGAGTACGGACGAGGTATGGATAATCTAACAACATAAATGTATATTATACATATTGCATATTCAAAAAAAAAGTTATGATAAAAATAACATTTATTACATTCAAAATAATTAAACATATTTTTACTATTTCAGGAAGAATATCGTAATAAAGTGGCAATTCTGGAACAGCAGTTGGCCTGTACGGAAGATGAATTATGCGAAGCGCGCCTTCTTTCGTCTAAGCTTAATACCGAGCTTGTCAGTGAGCGTTCCTCTGCCGAAGTACGCTTGGCAGAAATGCAATCACGGTTAAACGAGGTATGTTTATTTCATCATAAAATTAAAAACATACGTCAGTGCATCAAATTTACTAGATTAATTTAATTTTTAAATTGAATTTATAAAACAATAGTCTTTAATCAATTCATTTCAATAGTAATGGAAACAATTTTTACCCTATGCACCATCACTACGTCTAACATTAAGCCCGACAGTTGTGGATTCAGCTTCCACTCAGGGGAGTAACAAGAGGTTCCTTCTGCCTACTCTGTTGTACGGAAAAAAACAGGATGACGCTTAATAAAAAGAAAACTGTAAGCAAATTGATATTTTCTTTTATAGTACGAGGAAGAGAGGCTATTATCATCCGGTAGAGCACGAGTAGCTGGATTGGCGACACGTATGGAGCTGGCTTGGCACAAGGAGCGCGACGAACAGCAAAGGTTACTACATGAAACATCCACGTTAGCCAGAGATCTTAGGCAAACACTATTTGAGGTACATATATTTAGATTCCGATGTATAGTATAATGTATAATAATGATATTAAATGATGATAATATAATATAGTATAATGTATAATAATACTACACTTGCATAAATTTTATTTTTAACTTTTATCGATTTTTACAATAAAAATATATCTTATGCACAGTTGGAAAGAGAGCGAGAAAAAGAAAGGTTAGATATGAAAAGGAGAATAGAACAACTAAAGAGAACTACAGAAGAAGAAACAGAAGAAGCAAAGAAAAAGGTAATTCTTACAATGTTTTGTGGTAGTAAATAGAATACATTTTGACTTTTACAAACTTGATTAATATGAAAAAAAAAATAGGCCAGTCATGGCGCAGAGGCACAAAGTGTGATTGTAAAATCGACTGGTTGTGGGTTTGATCCCCACTCGAAGAGATGAAATATTTACGTAAATTTATATCTCCATTTCTTTGCTCTGATGTCGAGGCAAAGCGCGGCGTTGAGTTCTGCTACTCAACGCGCAATGCCTCTAATATTCGGTTACTAGGTTCTAGTTCTACTAGGTTCCCTCTGCCTACCCTGCTGTGTGCAGGATACAGCGTAAAGCTGATTTGATTAATAACTGTCAATTTAAATGGAATTTAATTTAACAATAATACTTTTTTCAGGTATCCGAATTGCAATGTGATCTGTTAGAGCTGCGAGACGCACATGCAAAGCTACGGACGGCTAACGAGAAACTGCGACGTGATAAGGAACGTCACGACCGAGACCGTGACCAGAACAAACTACTTGTTGCATCTCTGAAGCGAGCGCAGCAGGTACTTTAACATGCAACAACTAAATATAATAACAAATAAGTATAATATTAAACCAAATCATCAAAATTAACAAAAGCACATATTAAGGCGATTGAATAAATCGTTGAATATTTTATAATTATAATTACAGGAAGACGACCGAGTAATAACGCAACTCGTAGAAACAATAGACGATCTTATGAAGCAGAGCCCAGATTTGTTCCGTGAGCCTTCTGTCAAACCTGAAAAAACTTTGATGACTCCTACACCCCCAAGGAGAAACAGGGTAATATATTTGATTTTAACTATGTACAAATAAATATTTTTTACACAATTAAAATCAATATAATATATATGTTATACAAAAAAATATACAAACCTATTTTATATTAGCAAGTTTACAATGTATGATTAAATGCTAGTCCTCCAAGTCGCGGTCGCGCTCGGCGACGCCGGAGAGCGCGGAGGCGCGCGCGGCGGTCGACGCCGCCGGCACCGCCGCGCGCCTTCGCCGCCTCACCGACGAGCTGCGCGCCTCGCGCATCGCGGAGCGGCAGCGGCGCCAGCAGGCCACTACTGCCAGACGGTATAACCTTTAAATGGCTACAAGCCTAATATGCTGCAACTAAATTATTTACTATACAAAAAATTTGCTTTGATTTCATTTACATAAAATTGTATTTGTTTATATGTATTTTACACCCCAGAGCGATGTCAACTGAACCACGTGACACATTATCAGTCACACCGGTCTCCAGGACTCCCTCCCGCGCACCATCACTCAAAAAACGTTCAGTATCTTTGGAACAAACCACTAAGGAACAGGTAAATATATAGATTATGGTACCGAGCCATGGGCCTAACATTATTATATAATTATTAAAAAAATACAAAAAATACATTACAGTATAAAGTATTTATGTTTTTCGATTTCGGAAATTTTCAATAAGATCTAAAAATCTAACGGACTTTTGAAATCCAATAATACTGAGACTAAAAAAGAGGTCTAGGAAAATTTGGATTTACTGATGTGCTGAACAAAGCAGACATTTTCTTCCCAGTAAGCAAAAAAACCATACTTATTTCGTTGGTACAAATCATGATCAAAACCATGTAAAACATGCTCATAACAAATAATATAGAAAAATTTTCAAAATGTCGCGGAGGTCTGACGAATATCTGAAAACCATCCTGGCTGGCAACGTATGATTTCTCATAAAATTATCTAAGAAAAACAGACAAATTAACGAAAAAGAAAAATTTATAAAGAATCGCTCAAATAACAAAGCTTTTTTGGTTATTGTATTTTTATTATACCTTACCTTTCACGATTAAGCAATGTAGTGTGAAACTGAAAAAATATATATATTTAAAGTACTTAACTTTTGTTTAGAGTGCTATTTGGAAGACAGTGGACGGCAGCAGTATGTCATCATTAGATGGCGATGCAGATATTCGATCCTTTACCATGCAACGTGATACAAGCCTGGATAGGTATCTCAAGATATTTTCAATTATATAATTATTAAAACTGAATTATTTCTTAACAAATAACTGCTAATATTTTAATTTGTAAATTAGGAAAGGTGATGATAATGCCGAAAGAAGGCTTATGAAAATCTTAAGTGTAGTTTGAGTACATTTTATTTTTAGAGACATTCGTGTAAAAAACACTATTGTACTTTTTTCTAGATATTGCAAGCAGTTCTGTAAAATTTATCGCTGGCCTTTATCTAATAAAATGAAATTTAAATTTAAAAAATCTACTCGAATATTTAGACAATGTAGTTATATTTTCATAAAATAATATCAATTAAATATGTACTTACATCACAGTCGATTATCTGGTGGATCAGCTCAAAGTGATGTACTGCCGTCAGACAAGAAGAAGAAAAAGAAGGGCTTATTCGGTAAATTAAAAGAGTTCACCAAGTCCCGCTCCATCGACGACCACGTTGGGTCCGATGTAGCAGATTTTAGACCAATTGGCACTGTTTCACAAGTAAGCTCCCTCTTGTTTTTACTAAAATAATTACCGATAGCAGTTTCACTAATTTCTAAATTGAAAAAAAAAGAGTCCAAGCCGAATGGCTTAAGTTTTTTAATCATTTTCAGTCTCCTACTGTGGTAAAATTATCAAACTACAGAAATTATATAAATATTTTTAAAGTCTTGTATAATATATTATAGTAAAGTCAATGTATATAATATATATATTTCTGAACAAAGAAAGCCTTAAATTCCGGACTAAACAACACAATAAAAACTTATTAACGAAAAGATATATATTTTATACAGGGTTCAGATTCAGATATGAGTGCAGCGGGCAGCAAGAGAGATTTACGGGGAAGACTGTCCGGCATGTTTAGTAGAAAGGGACAACTTAGTCGTACGAGCAGGTATATTAATAACATCATTTATCTTAATATATATCGTATTAATAAACATTTTCAAAAGGTAAAAATAATGTCAGGTATGAAAGTTAGATCACAAAATGTAGAAAAATTAAGTAATTTTAATATTTGATGATCCTATGGAAAATATAATTTCGGGCGACGTATCATTCAAAATTGAACTTGACTCTGATATACAGTGAGTGTGTGAGTTAGTGATCTTATACATTAATTGGTATGTAGCAATTTATTGAAACTCTTTTACTACTCTCTAATAATATAAGCAATTTATTTATATTGTTTCATTAGTAAGGATCAAAGTCCGGAGCGTCCCGGCAGCGCGACCAGCAGTACTACCGGCCTCGCGCCCACGAAGCCAATACTGCGTAACGCCAGTGCAAATACTCTATCACGAGCCACCACTAAATCGGTTAATATTATCACATATATTTTTTTAGCTTCTTGTATCCATTTTCAAGACATAGCGTGTTGAGTTGCGATCCTCAACGCCACGTTTGATCTTCTTACCAGAGCGAGGAAATGCAAATAATTCATTCCCCTGAGAAGGGATCGAACTGACAACCGTCTTATTTACGGTCGTCTCTATTTACTAACTTATTTACACATTTACGTTTTATAATTAAATTTATATTCATATTACAGAGCGAGTCCCCCGCAAGAGCGGCGAGCACAACACCCGGCGCGAAGAGGAAAGGAAAATAATCAATATATTAGTGTTTAGCGTTTTTTTTTTATTACATTTTTCCAACCTCCTATGAATATTCCACATAGCTTATAATATCACATACATATCAGATAGAACTATGATGAAAACTAACAGACTATGCTTCCTCGCTCCTTGCTAACTTCCTCGCAATGATTGTAACAAAAGAAAAATATAAATTATAATTATAAACTGTTGAATAAAATAGCAATGTCTCATTCCACACCGGGTATAATTTTTACAGAGTGATATAAAAACGTGAACTTAGAAAAAACGAAAAGTACTTCTTGGAGCCAGTTGCAGTTGTAATGGCTAGCTTTGGTCCATAAGATTGGATTCGAC